>CM059202.1:12110979-12311759 GCA_030323885.1 Branchipolynoe longqiensis | reverse complement strand
CATAGTAAATAGCAACTGATTTTCTTCTTCTATTTTCAGCTTAAATGGGAGGAAAGTAAAGGAGGGAAGGAAGAAAGAAAGAGAGTGAGAGAGTAAAGGAAAGGATAATCATTCATTTTTATTATTATTATTATTATTTGTATTGAATGGCAAATCAGACTATATAAATACAAATTGAGAACACATACCTGCTGCTTCTCCATTGTAATCTTTCATATTGTATTATTCATTCATATTGAATACTTGCTTGAAGTGATGGTGGAACTCTTGATTGTCCATCCTGCAAGCGAAGGTCAAATGAGTTCAACCAGAAACACATTGAAAAGTTTGTGTATCTCAGAACAATTGAGGGTATTAAAGTCTATGTTGTTAGATTAAATTGAAATAGTTGTCACAGAACTTCTACACATATTCTTTAGATATATCAACTATCTACTTCCACAATCAAAAGCCCCGTCCTGATATGACCTTAGATGTTGCTAGGACGTAAAACAACAACAAACAAACAAACAAACTTCCAAAATCACTTGTTGGGCTCAGTAACTGAAATATCACACAAGAAGACACAATATTGTACTCACATGGTTTAATCCAAACTAAAGTTGCTACAGGCACATGCACATAGTCTGGGTGGCTGGTGCTGGTGGTGAGAGAGAGCGAGCACGCGCCATGCACCCTTATTTATAGGTTAAATCCGGGTACCAATCAGGTGACCCTAGCCTGTACCCGGCAGGCCTTTGGCTGCAGAGTACCAATGCAGCCAGGTACCAGTCAGGTGACCCTAGCCTGTACCCGGCAGGCCCTTGGCCGCAGAGTACCAATGCAACCAGGTACCAGTCAGGTGACCTAGCCTGTACCCGGCAGGCCCTTGCCAGCAGAGTACCAATGCAACCAGGTACCAGTCAAATGAGTTCAACCAAAAACAGTTGCCCATCCTGCAAGCGAAGGTCAAATGAGTTCAACCAAAAACAGATGTCCATCATGCAAGGTAGAATAGTGACGTCATCAATCCAGTTAAAAAGGTGAAATGAGTTAAACCTAAAACAGATGGCCATCCTGCAAGCACGCAATAGGTCATGTAAGGTCACTGTCCCTCTACAGAGGGGTCATTTAAGGTCATTGTCCATCATCGGACCTCTGACGCGGGATGACTACGTAATATGGACCTATATCGGTCCTCTCTATACTACTGGCAGTGTGCATTCATTCTGCAGCCAAGCTGCATGCGATACACAATGTTTATAAACATTGAAAGGGGTCTATAGGATACTTACTAAAAGTAAATCCTCCTCCAATTCGCTGTTGCCTGTCCACTGCTGAGTTGCTAACTGAAACCATATCCGGTCTGCGTGGGGTTGACCTCTCCCAGGGTACTTAACTTCCGGTATTCGGAAGATGAAGTAAGAATTATAGAAATGCATAGCAAAGTACAAATAATCAATATAACAAAGGAAATAAATAAATAGAAGGATAATTACATAATTAATAATATGCATATAACAAGGTAAGCATCACATAATTCAAACAAAACCCAAAACACAATATTTGGGCAATTATGCCCTTATAAAATGTTTCCAGGTAACAGAACTCTAACATTGTATTCTAGTAGATGGGGTCATATATTATTATCATCATCATACTGTCAGTGGTGATGCAACAAAGACTGCTTTCATTTCTTGACTGCACTGTACATTTCATGAAAGCTGCCTGCAAAAGTGTTTAAGTGCTGCTGGCTTTTGCAAGTTACCAGCGGCACTCTCTCGGGGAGCAAATAGAGGTTTCACACCGGCAAGAACATGTCCAGACAGGCGCAAAACTATCTGTCCCTGCAGTGGCTGGTCGGGAGATGTTGGGAGTTCCATACATCAACTGCCCTTGATGCGCGAAAAGGAAGAGAGGAAGGCAGGAGTGGAAAGAAAGGCGTTTATTGACGCCCGAACATGAACAGTATACAGAAGAGGATAAACAGGCTCATGAGGAGCAATGCACAATAGAGGGGCTCATGAGGAGCAAAGTCAAGAGTATGTACAGGCTCATGAGGAGCAAAGCAAGAAGAGAGGGGCTCATGAGGAGCAAATCAAGAGTATGTGCAGGGTGCCCTTAGGGGGCCGAGTCAGTGTTTGTAGAGGGTCAGCGAGGGGGTGCCGAGGAGCCCTCCACCAGCTGAAAAGAGAGTTTTTAGAGAGATGGGTGGGTGGGTGGAGGAAAAAGGGTAGAGAGCAGGACGGCGGCTGGAGGGCGAGTGCCTGAGGGAGGCCGGCGGGCGACCTTATAAAGGAGGAGTAGGGGGCGACGGCAGGTGAGGTGTGAATGCTGCCGGCCCGGGGGAGGGCGAGGGGACAGTGAGCAGCGGGCGTCGGGCGAGGCGTGAATGCTGCGCGACAGCCCGGGGCGGGGGAGGGAGTGGCGGGCGGCGGCGTCGCGTGAGGCGAGAACGCTGCACGACAGCGGGGGAGGGTCTCTTCCTCTCCTCGCATCAAACGCAATGCTTCGCATTACGATCAAGGCTGCCACAGTGACATGGCTTTCTGTTTAGGGTTTGCTCCCTTAGTCTTCGGTTCTGTCAAGAACCTGTACCACAAGGCAGTGGTTTACAACTCTGCAGGGCAGGGGTGTCAAACTTCCTGAGGTATTGCAATACCTGCAATACCTGCATACCATATATTATTTGGGTCACAATGAAGCCCAGTCATGTATGGTGGCAAATCATGTTTGCTTTGCACTGTGCCGCAGTAAGCCAGCTGACAGGTGGCTGTTTGCTTATTTGTTGTTTTGTTTTCCTAGCAAAATGAAAGGTCTTATCAGGACAGGGTCCAACTTGTGACAGTACGGGCTAATGGTGACTTTATAGTTCTGCCCCATTGAGAGACCAGGCCACCAGGACCAGGACTATCTCTGAGAGGTTATGTAGGTCATGGGATTTGGTCTGATACATCATGCAACCTCTCCAAATAAACCGATGAGACACCTGATAACTTAGCCAATCCTCTAATTTAGTCTGCAATAGACCAATATTACTATTTTATAATCTAGTTAACGATTTCAAAGGAGACACATTCAAGTGCCAGCACTTTACATACCTCTGAATTTGAATACAACGATGCTGCAGTTTGGGCTACTATATCCGGGAGCACATCCACTCTTTGCACAAATTCCAGTAAGTGGATGACACTGTTCAAAGACATCTTTACAATTACATTTCTTCTTGCACCCATGTCCATACCAACCCTTGTCGCAACCTACAGACAATATGGCATATTTGCCTTAGTTACAATAATATAACAACCATTGGATGTCCTGCGATATTATGATGTTCATATGCATTATAAGTTTGAACATGTTAAAACCTAAATCATTCAGCATCACTACTTTCAGAGGAAGTGATGCTAAGCTGTCAATGAAGTGATTTATGTTACTGTTATAATTACCACCTGGTTCAATAGTGCCAGAAATGTCAGAATCATGATATTGTAAAATATTCTGATTTACGGCATTGGTGGGGGAATGCAAATGTTCTATTACTGATCGGGTATATGTGACCACGTACATGTATGTGTATATGTAGGTGCTGGTGGTGCCTGAACGAGATGTAACGCTGTGTGTAAGGGGTGTAATATGTGCATAATAGACATCTAGACACGTCTGTAATATATGCTAATGAGATGCATAATGTTCCAGACAGTGAGTGAGACAAAGGAGTATGTAAATGAGATGACATCCCTGGACGGGAATAAACCATTCAGTATGTAGAAGTCAAAGTGTTCAGACATTGTACTTTTACAAGGTGCACTCAGAGCCTACCCTTCCCCCTCTGCTAGTTAGGATCACCACACTCAGGCTCAAGGCAGGTGGTGGCCAGGGGAGCCACACAGCTTGGTGGTGGTGGTCAGATCACTGGTAACCATGGGGACCAGGAATCCCGATTGGTAGAGCTAAGAATGCTTGTTTCCCATTGGGGGAATAGGGTGGGGTGATTCTCTAAACAGAATCCATGTACCATATAAATAATAATAAACCAGAGGGCTTGACACTCTCTCTTCTTTCACACTTTATTCTCTTCCTTTCTCTTTGTCTGTATTGATTTCATTATAGCCTGCCTACACAACCACAGATTCGAGCCGTAGACTTTACATACTGGTGACCACAACGAGTGGTATATCTATTAGTTGGAGGAAGGATTCAACTTTACTTTATGGAGACCTTGTCTTTACAATATGCTTTGGTGCTCCTTTTGCTCAAGGTGGTCATTACACATATTGCAATAAAATAGCATGGATACATACTTTTACACTTTCCGGTCACTGTATCACAGGTGAAATTACATGCACACTTCTTTTCACAAGTGGTACCCCACTTTCCAGGTATACAACCTATAGGTAAGGAATGCACACAATTACATACTAGTCTTGCAATGTATCTTGAGTATATCAAATTAAATTAGAGAAACAATTGCAAGTTTCACTATTTATTCATTTGTGAGATGACCTTTCATTTATATTTAGAGGCTCACCTCAATTCTGATGCAGAACATATTGTGACCATCATAATGAGCTGATGGTTTATTTACACTCCAGCCAATGACTGGACAAGCGATGTCCTGTGAAATCTTTGATGTGGTCTTTTTGTTAGTTTGTTTGTTAAATGACACCCCCCCCCCCCCATCACCACAAAAAGTAAACATTGGCTATTGGGCGGTCATGTAGTGGTTGACTAAAAAATTACCTTTCAAACCGGTAAAATCGAGCATGAAAATGCATGTCAAAATAACATGCATCCGTGGTAAAATCACAAGTGGTATATGCTAAATAAAATCAACAGTAAACAACTTCAAGTTAATAATGGAAAATTAAATTTGGGTAAAAACCAGTTTCCCTCAAAAAGTTAATGAGTTGCAGATGGAATCAGAACAACACCATCAAACCATCATTCCCAAGCACACCAAGTCTAACTGGTTGTATGTGAGGACATCTCCCCAAAATGTGATGCACTGTTAGTGCACACACTGAGGTAGACGGACCCCAGCAAAAATATAACTATGCATCAAGAACGTATGACCAATATGGGAGTGACAGGGGCTAACCTTGTTCGGTCTCATCCCTCTGTAGGAGGACCTTCAATCTCCCAAGACTAGCTTTACAGAACAAAGTTTGTTTGCTCCAGCATTATTCCATTCATCCTGCCAGTTAGACATGATGTATTTGTCAAATGTGAAATTTAAGATCTGTATATGGGATACCCAGGTTGGCACTAGCTAGGTTCAAAGCAGCCTTGGCAGCCAAGTCCGCCTTTTCATTACCTCCAACAACGACGTGACTGGGCACCCAACAGAAACTATTTTATTTGTTTTAGGATCAAAGACACACCTCCGTATCACCATCCCAATTAGGGGATATTCCAGCTTCATCCATTGCACAGGCTGGAGACACAAAAATGAGTCTGTAAATATAATAAATTTGGATGTGTGTAAATGCTGTATTGCCATCTCGTGACCCATCAGTGTCAACCTGGGTATCCCAAGCACAGTATTTGGTGGCTTAATTGTGGGAGGACAACATGTGAAGACTGCAGGCACAACGTCGATCCAAAAATGCAGTTTAACTACAAGATTTGTATCTGAAAATAAGTTTAATTCTAACGAATTCCACCGTTCTTATGGTGACATGATTGAACGCTTCATATGGAGAAGTTTCCATTATGCCATCAAAGTTGATGTTGGAAACAGAGATAATCTGCTTGATGCGAAGAGGAAAGGTGTGGAGAGCATTTTCCCTCCCATCAAACAACTTCACAGATCTTCCCTCAAACACCAGGTCATGAGCAGGATTTGCATCGATTTAAGCCCAGAAGTATACTGAAGTGAGAGCATTGTACTGAAGTGAGAGCATTGTACTGAAGTGAGAGCATTGTACTGAAGTGAGAACATTTTATGTCTAGCCCTAAAACTAGGTTTGTGAGTGTCAACGTCCAGGCTCTCAACAGGAGACTTTCTGAAGGGACCAAATCAGAGCCTGTGCACAAGATGGAGCACCTGCAAGTTGGACTTGCGGACATCCGTGATCTAATTTGGATCTCACCAGAGATCTATAGAGGTGGAACATAACGCTACAGTCTGCTACCCATTCAGTATTACTGATAACTTTATAATTGTTGAGGGCATTTAGTCCCTTCTTTTAACATACCTTAAATTTGGTATGAAGGAGACTTTTCTGTCAAAATATATGCCTATTAATTTGCTTTCCTCCATGACCGGAATTGGGGTTTTGTCCAACTCCACTTTGGGGTGCATATGGTAGGCATGTTTTTGACAACAGTGCATATAGACCGTTTTCGTTCTTGAAAATCTAAATCAGTTTTCAGTAGCCCATTGTTGAATTTTATTCAAACAAAGCTGCAACTGACCTTTGATGATATTCAAATTTAATCATCTGTAGCAAATTTGAAAGTCCTCAAAATATACAGTTTTTGACCCAAGGTTTCAAGCACTGGGTGATGCTTTTTATTTGAACAAAAAATAAGGTGACTGAAAGGATCCTGCCCTGAGGCACACCCATTTCCTGGGGGTGGGGTTCGGAGAAATTGGGTCCGACCCAAAGCCTAACACATCTATCTTGTAAAAATTGTCCGATGAAAACAGGGAGTCGACGTCTAAGCCATGGAGGTCTTTTATAATTGCTTATTTCTGTGTGGTATATAAAACAAACATAGAAACCATGTGCTGTTTAGATTGGATGAAAGCCTCCCTGGCAAATGTCTCAAAGCGAGATGATGAACCATGCCCCACCTGGCCCTGAAACCACATTGCACAGTATTGAGTAATTTGTCTGGTTCAAGGAATCAGACAAGCCTATGATTGATTATTCGCCCCATTGTTTTACATATGCAACCAGCAAGAGGCCGATAGCTGGAAGGGCTCATAGGGTCCTTTTCAGGCTTTGGAATAGGAATGATGATTGCTTTCCTCCCATCAAAGGGAAAACATCCAGTAGTCCAGAATTTATTGAAAGTATTGAGAAAAATCAAGAGAGATGATGGAAACGGCCTTAGAAGCCCACCCTACTTCTGGCTTCATAATATTTATTATTTAGATTAAATCCTCTAATAGTAAAAAGGTCAGCCTCCTTCAAGAAAGCCAAAGGCCACTGCAGTTCCATGGTAAACAATTATTTTCCATGGGGTGAAGTACGGGAATAATTTTCGGCCTTTCCTTTGGTTTTGCAGGCAGGCGCTTTGGTAATGGTTGGTCTATGGACAGAACATCTATGGCCTCCACGTCCTGATCTAGAAGATCGAATGCAATGCTAGTCGGGACCAGGTACTGTTTGATCTTCTTTAATCATCCCTCTAGTATATGCATAAAAGAAATCCAGGCACGAGCAGAGAACAAAGGAATATGTAAATGATATCCCACCCTCTCCAGATTCAGGAGTCACAGAATTCATCAGTGACGTTGACATAACAGACGATAAAGTTGACAAATTAATTGAAAAATTAAATGTCTCCAAGGCACCTGGGCCAGATGGGATCCATGCAAAAATCATCAAAGAGTGTTCTGAGCAAATTGGACCTATTTTGACATCTCTATTCCGTAAAAGCCTATTTGAACGGAAAATACCCAAACAATGGAAAGATGCTGAGGTAAAACCCCTCCATAAAAAGGGACCAAAACGCCTGGCATCAAATTACAGACCTGTGAGTTTAACTTCCCTATGCTGTAAAATGCTAGAAAGAATAATTTGAGACTGTGTCGTAGAACACTTGGAAAAACTAGGATTGATATCTCCAGACCAACACGGATTCACTGGAGGAAAATCTTGTCTGTCACAACTACAAGAAATGATGGAAATTTGGACTGACTGGCTAGATCATGGCCTGGCATGGGACACCGTCTATCTGGACTTCTCCAAAGCCATTGATAGTGTGCCCCACAAAAGACTATTAAACAAAGTCAAAGCTCTGGGAATATCCGGATCAATTTCTGAATGGATACAGGACTTCCTGTCTGAGAGAAAGCAAAGGGTAGTTGTAGGTAATACAAAAATCTTCCTTTAAGAATGTCACCTCAGGAATACCTCAGGGAAGTGTGCTGGGACCAATATTATTTATAATATTTATAAATGACCTGCCAGGCAGTGTCTCATCAAACCTACAAATATTTGCGGATGACACAAAGGTCTTTCGAGCAATAAAAGACGTAAGAGATAAAAATCTCTTACAAGAGGATATTCTGAAACTCTCACAATGGTCTGAGAAATGGCAATTGCCCTTCAATGAAAAGAAGTGCAAAGTTATTCATTACGGGAAAAATAATCCTCATTATGCCGATATTATGCAGAACACTGTCCTGCAACAAGATAGCTATGAAAAGGACTTGGGTGTAACCTTCGACTCCCAACTCTCCTTTCAGAAACACATGAGGTCTATCATCTCAAATGCTAACCAGAGAGTAGGAATAATTAAAAGAACCTTCCATCGCCTCAACAAGAACAATTTTCTCATTCTATTTAAGTCTCTTGTTAGGCCAATTTTGGAATACTGTCCACAAATTTGGAGCCCAATTTTTCGGAAAGATATTCTGGAGATCGAAAAGGTTCAGAGACGTGCAACGAAACTAGTTGCAGTTATAAAGGACTTACCCTATGAACAAAGGCTCAGGAAATTGAAAAGAAGTGACATAA
Organism: Branchipolynoe longqiensis; assembly: GCA_030323885.1. NCBI lineage: Eukaryota > Metazoa > Annelida > Polychaeta > Phyllodocida > Polynoidae > Branchipolynoe > Branchipolynoe longqiensis. The sequence goes on along the minus strand of CM059202.1, from coordinate 12,303,084 downwards.
TTGAAGTATTTAAAATCATGAAAGGTTTTGATAAAATAGATATGAACCAATTTTTCACCTTGAATAAAAGAGAAGGCAGCCGGGGCCATACTCTCAAACTAGTAAAACCCAGAGCCGTTTCAAAATTAAGGCAACACAGTTTCTCAAACAGTATCATAAATATATGGAATAGTCTCCCACAAAATGTTATAGATGCCGGCTCAATAAATTCATTCAAGAACCGATTAGAAAAAGCATGGGCTGATGATACAGGGAAATTTGACCACTTATTCACCACATGCTACTAATGTATTCCTTGTGTTGCTAATTACTTGCACTCAAGCAAAAATGAGAGACAAATAAGTGTTCACACTTCCTCTCTACCAATCACTATATCACTATATGAGATGACGTCAGAGGCACAGGGTGCTGGCGGTTCAGGTCCCTGGACGGTGAATAAATCATTCAGTATCCAGAAGTCAAAGTGTTCAGAGGTCGTATTTTCACAATCCCTAAAATAGATCTTTGCTAGTTGTTTTTTGTGCGTGACTGGAGCTCAGCGCTTCAGCACCCGACGGACCAGCAGAAGTTGCAATTATCTGAGTCATTGGGAATTTACCTGACCGCCATTTTAGAAATACCAGCCGCTGCAGCATAGGTTTTCACAATTGCAGTCGGGCTGGCTCTCATGAACATCATTCTTGTTTTGAAGAATGAAGCATTGTTGTTTAACTTCACCTGTTGAACCTCCAAAATGTTCCACCTTGGGCACTCTCACGAGTATGCAAAGTGGGCTCCATTACAGTTGCAACATGCGGTGTCTTGCTTACACTCTTTGCTGTCATGGTCAAATTAACCACAAGCACATGTCATTGTATTTTGCATGAGCTTTGCCCATGGCCAAACTTTTGACACTTGAAGCAACATAAGGAATTTGTGATGTAAGGCTCAACAGGTATATTGAGGTCACCTGCCTTAATCATCTTCTTGAAGGGTGGGATGACTGAAAGTTAGGTTGAGAGTATTCGTTGGAACGTGTGAGAGAGGGACTGTTGGACCCTGCAGGTCAGTGATCACATGTGTTGAATAGAAATTTGCAATAGCTTAAGTGATGATAGATATTTGTCAATAATCGTCTAAAACCTGTCAATGTGATCGGATCAGAGGTCACCCAATGCAGACACGCCATACTGTCCTTGGTATCACGGCCAAGATTTGGTATCATGTCCCCGCCATTTCTGATGGTATTCTCGGTGCAGAGTTTTTGTAATATTATGGTTATGAACTGCACCAAGCAGGCAAGTTGTATATCCGATCACGACGAGTTGGCAAGGGGTATAAGCGCGGGTTGGGTGATCCAATACCCATATGAGTTAATGGTGCAATGTGAACTGGATCAAATTGTGTCAGCTGTTGCACACAACACAACATTCATATTGAACGGTTATCCAGATGTGGCTTTCAGATCACAGCTTTTGGAGTTGATGCTGATCACTGTAGATTGTTAGAGCATTTAGTCCCTGGATTCCATGAACTGGGATTGAGGGGTAAGAAGCTCTTCTGTGGATTGCTCCAACTCAATTATAATGAAGACAAAGGTGGGAGGATTATAATTGAAGAAAAGCACCACTATCATATGGATTGTGAATGACAGGCTGCCCCAATGAGGGCATTGTGTTGCCACCACAAGTGGGTGAAATGCCAGTAATGGGGTTAGGCATTGGTGAAGATTATGTAACTAGTGCATCAGCTGGCCAGCTTCAGTGTAATCTACTCACCTAGTCTGGTCACCTAATGCAGAAGTGGGTCACTCATCACTTGATAGGGAAGTATGTGGGTATTGCTGCAAATGCAAGTGTAACTAAGCAGGTATGTTTGGTTATACTGAAGACACTATGGTGGCTTTAGATGCACCTCACGCCTTTTCCGACAAGCTGCTGATCATATTGTACCCCTTGCAAAGGTTAGAGAGGGGATCCAGATGTTGGTGTTGTTTCACATGTGGACACTGGCCGACCAAGTGTCTTGGGGGCTCAGGCTTCGCAACACATTCTCGGCATACACGCTCAAGTTTAGCCCAATTAACCCCTCAGTTGTCCCTCCCCTCATGGTGGCCAGCTACTACAGCTTCCTCAAGGGAACACATCGTACCAAAACACTGGGTTGGCCAATGTCCAAATGTGAAACAAAAACATGGACGAGCAATGCTTTCTTGGCTACCCTTCTGCATGCAGAGACCTGATGTACCCGGTACATGACAGTCTGTCTGCAAAACATATTTATCCTTGGCCGCCATCTTTGTTATCTGTCCATGGACCGCTTACTCAGTGATTGGAGGAGGGTCATAGTTCCCACCAGATATTTTGTGGAAGGAACCACCATAGTCCCCACAACAAGGTCCTTGCACAGCAGAAAATGACAAAATATCACAGCATCACCGAACCAAGTGACCCACCTCCTAACCAGCTAGGGTGCAGGTAACCTCTCAAGGTGGTCGCTAGCCAGTCACAGTAGGAGGCCTGATCATATTGTACCCCTTGCAAAAGGTAGTGAGGGGATCCAGATGGTGTTGTTTCACACTTGGACACTGGCCGACCCAGTGTCTTGGGGGCTCAGGCTTCACAACGCATTCTCAGCATACACGCTCAAGTTTAGCCCAATTAACCGCTCAGTTGTCCCTCCCCTCGTGGTGGCCAGCTACTACAGTTTCCTCATCAGAACTCATCGTACCAAGACACTGGATCAGCCAATGTCCAAATGTGAAACAACATCATGGACGAGCAATGCTTCCTTGGCTACCCTTCTGCATGCAGAGACCTGATGTACCCCGGTACATGACAGTCTGTCTGCAAAACATATTTCTCCTTGGCCACCATCTTTTTGATCTGTCCATGGACTGCTTACTCAGTGATTGGCGGAGGGTCATAGTTCCGACCAGATATTTTGTGGAAGGAACCACCATAGTCCCCTCCACAAGCTCCTTGTGCAGGAGAAAATGTCACAATATCATAGCGTCACCAAACCAAATGACCCACCTCCTAACCAGCTAGGGTGCAGGTAACCTCTCAAGGTGGTCGCTAGTCACTCACAGTAGGAGGCGGTCCACTCGTGGACCCAGTGTTTGAGGGGGTCAGGGGGGGGTCGGAGGTACAAGAGTGGTTAATCCGACACTCGCTTTCCAACACTGACACAGTTTTTTGGGAACAAACATGCATATAGAATGCCTATATCTCTGGTTATATTATTCCAACACTTGAAATCCATCAAAGATGAATTAGAATTAATATCCCAGATGTAGACCTTATTTCAGTGGCTGTGCAGTCCAGTTTGTCGAAGTTCTTAAATATCAAATAATGTTAGTGTGAATGATTGATATCTATGTTTATCTGTAATAATTGTAGAAATGTTACTTAGGTGTTGTTAATATTATAATGAACAATTGCAACATGATTCAGTCACACAGGCCTATATAGGTTAATATAAATAACACAAGTGAACATGAAATAGTCTAAATTGGTTAATCTGACAATTTGTGCTATCCAACATTATTTGGCATGTGACGGAATGTGTCGGATTAACCAGAGCTGACTGTACATACATGGTCGTTTTTTTGGGAGTATCCCATATTTTCAGGTCTCACCATAACCTAAACTGCTACAAATCAGCCCAACCTGTTATGGCAGAATTCCAAGTGATAGCAATACTTCCTGTACAAATAATGGAATGTGAAAGTCTTTTGCATACCATATATTTTGTATTGTACAATGCTGCAGTTTTCACCAGAGAATCCATAAGCACAGGTAGAGCACTTCCCAAGACGTACATCGCAAATCTCACTGGCATCTGCACAATTGCAGGTTCCTACACATCTCTTACCAAAGGTGCCATTTTCGCAATCTGGAAACAGAATAGCATATTTATATAATTAACTTGTTTCTCAAGTTACTGCAATCAGTGGTGAAGTAACTACGACACAGGTATATTTTATTTGTTTAAATCGTGACTACATCACTCAACAGAGAAGTAAAATACAGGCTAACAATATTGAAATATGTAAGAATACAAAGTGTATAAATGCAAAATTTAAAGTAAAATCATAGAAGTGTATGCAGGCCAGCTGTTTTCAGAAATGCAATGATAACTTCACTGTTCATATTTTTAAGACGGTCTTGCAGATTATTCACTTCATAAAAGCATAAACGGCTAGTTGGGAACTAAAACACTTTGCACATGTATAAATCTGTCATATAATGATACTGAGTGTGTCTCCGATTTACTCAACATGGCCAGCTGGAGTATGATAGTTAGCTTCCTCAGCTGCCAAGGTGGAACATCTGAGTAGAGTAAAAGTGCTATGTTGTGCAAATTTGTGTCCAAAGCCTTTAAAGGGGATTTTATTTGGAGGCCTAGCACCTTTGTATACTTTAGGCTTGCCTCATAAAGGCGTTCATATGGTATCATAACAAAGTATTTCCATGCAGGGTTTAAAATATTTCCCTTTAATTTAATTACATATTGCAGAGATACTTTGAGCATCCTGTTCAAACCAATATATCTACCATCCTCCATGACCACATGCTAGAGTAAGTAGAAACTGCACTGCTAGTTTAGGAAAAACTATTATCAGCATAATGTGAGCAAGGCTTGGTTGATTTTGTTGTGGTTTCTATAGGCCATATCGGCAGCATAGGCCATATGAAGGTGAGAACTCCACCTGGTAGTTAGAACTTATAACATTCTCTTCCGATATTCCAGAACATTAGAAAGTAATGCAAACACCCATTTAACTATGCCTACCTTTACAAGTCCCAGTATTGTCATCGCAAGTATAGGGACATGGACATTTCAACTCACAAGTATCACCCCATGTTCCTGATAGACAGGCTAGAAAAGCAAAGATCAATTACGTAAGTATGGGAAAATTAATGCAAACAAATATAAATGGCAAAAATAGGAGTAAACACAAACAGACAAAATATCAGCATTATGTCATCTTCAAATCTGTTCCACATCTTTTGCAGAACGAGGGTACTATTTATGCTTAAAGCATTTTTAATTTCAATATATAATTGATTTCTAAATGTATGTACTTTCTCACTTGTATGTGAGGCCATGTGACTCCTAGTCATAGCGCATATTCAAGAATGTGGTTAATTGTGTTAAATTACCTTGAATATCTCATATCCAGGTGCAGCAATTGAAAAGAAAGTAAAACATTCTTTTCTACTGGTTTTCTATGAGACCTTCTTCCATTCTGACTAAGATGGCTGCACCCCAATGTCTACATGTTACGGTGCGATTTAGGAATGAGTCTAAGAAATGCAGCCATAAGAGACACAGTCAGGTGGATATTGCTGTGATTTTGTATTCGATTGAGACTTGTATTGGTTGAAAGCTCGAAGTTGGTTTATTTGACTCCCTTCAGCGTAATCTCTTTAATTGACACATGAATTAATACATAAAAATAGGCAATGCAAAATATGATCATTTGATACAATTTATTTTGACAGTGTATTTTGTTTTAATTCAGAAGGGTAGAGGCAGGCTAAAGTGGAATACAGTTTTTATTCAGTCAATATGTGATGTGGGCTAGTCGTTAATGTTATGGAGATGTCGGCTGAGATGAGAGTGAAGCCAACAACTATTGCCCCATAACCCTCACAAGCTGCATTTGTAAAACCATGGACTGTATGGAAATAAGCACCTTGTCTGGCTACTGCAGTCAGGACACCACCTGTCCAACATCCAATGTGGCTTCAGACAAGCAACAGCATCCTCAGGCATTTACTTTGCATGGAGACTTTCATAATGGATGCCTTCTTTGGTCTCAAAAAAGCCTATGACACAACATGTCAGCATGACATAATCGAAGATCTTCATGCAATTGGCCCTAATGGTCATCTGCTCATTTTCTTAAAGAATTTTCTAGCGTTCAGGAATGTTCATGTCCACATCAAGACTACCTATTGCCACCTACACTCATTGAAACTAGGAGTACCCTAAGGCACTGTACTGGCCCTGAGCCTTTTTAGAGTTAAGGCCACCAGTGTTGTGTTGCTGCCAAAGTTAAAAGAGGAGGTCTCCTGTAATCTTTTTATGGATGACTTTGTTTTATAATACAGCAGGACTAACATAAATGTCATTCAGAAACAGCAACAATTGCGCATAAATTATTCATTGACAGTCAGTTAATTCTGAATGGATTCAAATTATGCATAAATGGGATTCATTGATGGTCAGTTCTGAATAGATTCAAATTTACGTAATTCTAGCGAAAGTAATTCTAGTTATCAGGTGTGCTCACGTATATTGACAAATCAGAGCTTTGCACCCTTTTGGTCTCTCTACTTGAAATAGGATTTAAAAACTGGAAATATTTGGCTATTTTAGTTAATACTAGCAGGTGCATGAAGCAGACTAGTGCCTACATTTTATATTTGGGCAAAGCTATTTGCAGAGCTGCTTTGGTCTGCAAATTAGCGGAAGAATGATTGCTATTTGCAGAGCTGCACATACAATTCTGTTACTTAGGAGTGTTACTATGATTAAACTGCTAAGATCAAATTCTATTATTTATGAGTGTTACTTAATAATAGAGTGCTCAGATTGAAAACGCCGAATGGACGACAGTCACTGTCACCACAAATAATAATCATTCTTCCACTAATTTGCAGAGCAGCTCTGCAAATAATAATCATTATTCTGCTAATTCGCAGAGCAAAGCAGCTCTGGAAAGCATTACAATGAAAACAAAAGGCAAAATAATTCTGCACATGTGCATGCAAAGTAAAATGATTCAGATGGACAGTCAAATGATGCACGCTAATTGGTTGGTTGGAGCTCTGCTAATTACAGTATTGGTGGCTATAATTCGCAGAACAGCAGCTCTGCGAATAGCCAGTGCATTATGTAATATTTCGCCATGGAAACCATCTAGTTCTCTCTGTAATACCCTCAATTTAAAAAGAATTAGGACCTCCTTTATTATGTGATTGCATTTAAATCTGGGGACTCTCTCAACTTGCCTCTTCATTTCCAAATCTCCCAATGGACTGTCTCAATCAAATAATGATCTTCTTTGAAGCCAGGTTGGAGGCAGCTACATGACATAAGGTATGCCATATTTATAAGGTCCAACATTGTGCATGTTGCTCGTAACATGTCTAATTCACGCCGGAGAGAAGACCCACCGATAACCCGACACGATAGACTATGGCCCTCCCCCTTCCACACTACAACGCCAAGCGACCCCCATGGCCCAGTGGCACCACCTTCTGATGAACGGCGAACCAGAAGTACAAAAAAATTCCTCCAGGCCGTGACACTGAGACCCCACCCGCCACGGCCGCGTCAGTAGCCCCCCATATTTGAATTCACCACAACCGATCCTGACGACATCCACAAACGAGCCATGACTTTCTTCTTCACGTATACTTTCTTCTTCATGCAACAACACGACAGCACCATGCCACCGTCATGGAGATCATCAAGAAATGTACCAAACAAACACACCACAACACCTAAACCACGAGGGCGCCCGAAGACTGCCAATGTTGACTCGAAGGAACCTGCCGAAACCATTAGCATGAAGTCACCAAAGAAAAAAGTACCGGCACCCAATGGTGCGCCGGCACAGGTGATGGCACCCATCGCAGAATGCAGCAATACCCAGGATATGGTTAAAGCTATGCAGGCAGCTATGGCCCAGCACAGATGAGAGAGCTAAAGACCGATTTAATTAACCAAATGGAGGCCCTGAAGGTGGATAACCAAAGAAACAAAGATTGCGGCCATGATGATGAAACGATGCAAGAAAACAGCAGCAGTAGTGACAGTGAGTGTGACGATGGGAGTGACAGTGACAGTGACGGCACATAACTGCCTGCCACTGGACACCGCCGGGCCCATGACAAGGCCCGGTACACACTGACCACGCCCCTGCCCACTCACAGAAAGAAAGATAGGAAACCAGCTGACACACGGAAACACTGGAGGAACAAAGAATCAACACACCATGACACGTACTACGACCCGGAGGAATACGACAACAGCCAACAATGACGCCACTCCGCTAAGATAGCCTTGGTGGGCAACATAGGTGACAACGCGGACGCCATTAACGAGCTACTGGCTGCAGCCAGATCGGCAGTGAACAAGAAACAAGGTAAAAGAGCATTACTTCCCCATCTGTTTGTGGTTCGAGGCGAGAAAAAAGAAAAGGTTGGTGTGGGTGAGGCAACGTTGCTGGAGTATATGGGAGCTCTGTGTAAGATGACAAAAGTGGTCGAAGTTCCAGCCACCTGGAAGGACCCTATATACAAACACATTCATCAACTCAGTACAATGGCATCGGAATGGGACTGGAGCACGTGCCAGCTCTCGTCGGAAAGAGTATTTGATATGATAGACGACGGCCGTTTGCACAAGGATGGGCGGAAAACTATGCAATAAAGGACGTCCAGTGCGACGCGTTTGCCAGCTTGCTCAGAGCGGGAGTACATGCCCAGACCCGCCAGACCACCAACCCCAACCGAAACTACAGTATGAGTAGTAGAACCGCGAATGGCGCCAGTGTAAATTCAACAAATAACAATTACGAGAACAGGCAAGATTTCAACAGGGACACCGACGGCAAACTCTGCCACCCCTGGAACTGGGGGAACGAGTGCGGCTTCACCGCAACTAACGGAGAACACCCTGACAAGAAGGCCCACATCTGCGCATGGTGTGTGAATAAGTACCACCAATCAAATATCCATGAAGAGAAAGACTGCCTCAACAAGAAGAGCTTCCTGGAAAAGAAAAGCGGACAGCCCAGCATGACCTCAAACCAGGCCGGACAGGGTTTTCAATGAACGGCTCCATGGACAGTGATAGAGGCACAGACATGGAGCCTGGAAACTACACGGATGATAACGACGACAATGAAACGACACGACAAGAAAAAGCAGAAGTGAGTACATGTGATACACCCAACATAATTGTGAACTGTGCAACCCCTACCCATGTAACTGAGTGTGCCCGAGAAATTTATAGACAGTCCCGGCTTGCTAACTCCAACTATCCATGTAAATCTAAAAACTGTAAACCCAATAACAAATCAAGCAGGGCAAGTAGATATGCACCAAGTGTAGAAATGTGTGATAGTGTTAGCAAGCCTGGGAGTGATGGTTTTAAAATCTGCCATTTCCGGCCAGTAGCCACACGTAACGGCCTCGGACACCATATACAAGATGGTGACAACAATCAAAATGAAACAATATGGCTGCCCCCACCACCGGTAACTCACACACCGGATAGTCAAAACCAAGATGGCCGACACTATGGAGGAGGTCACCCAGACCATACAACAACATTCCAAGATGGTGCCAGTTTTCAAATTGAAATAGAACGGCCCACAACACCCCCTGGGGGAGAGCTCCTAAACACCCCCATCCAAGATGGCCACCACCATGAAGAAAACCAAGACATCCAAACAACAACAACAATGGCAGCCCATGCCCTGACTGAACAAGGGCGACATGCCCATGACCACAGTCACACAGATGACAGAAGCCTTGGACCAACTGAACAACCTACCAGATTAGGTCACACCACAGACGACTTGACGAACAACACAACAGTGAGCAAAGCACGACATGAACATAGCATTAATGACAACTGTGATGAAGATTGTGATGGTGCACCTGTCAATGATAGCAGTGGGCCCCCCCCCCCCCATCCCCCCCGTCCCCCCTCACCCCTATTGCCTATCACCCGATACTCGACAACATCTGGCCCTACCCGAAGGCCGAGATGTGGAGCTTGCATGCAGGATACATGGAGGTATATGATCGCACTTCCGAACCACATGAGTGGAAGGATACCCATACCTACCGGATTGAATATTGATGTCTGGAGGAGACTCCTTAGACGATACCATGAAAAGAAGGTCGTCGACTACCTTGAGTTTGGCTGGCCGGTGGATTACCCTGGCCTCGATCGTAAGTGTCAACACTGGCATACGGCTAGGGTTCTACCAGGGCAGATCCTGAGCATACACACTGCCGAATGTCATGGACGTGGCAGATGAGGTCACGAGGCTCGGCAACGGGTGCTACCTCTGGAGTGCCGACCTTGCCCGTGCTTACAGGCAGCTCCGCACCTGCCCTCTATAAACCACACTCCTCGGAACAACACACAAAGGACAATACTAGTACTACACGGATATTGCACCACCGTTCAGTTGTAGGACATCATCCATGGCCTGTGCCTGAACCATGAATGCCGTTGTATACTTATTACGGAAAAGAGGCCATAATGTGAACTGTTACCTTGACTTTATGGGCGTAGCACCCACCCGTGAAGAAGCACAAGCAGCTTACGACGACTTCAATGAACTCACAGCACAACTCGGACTCACCCTTGAAATGCGTGCCTCCCACCAAGTCACTCGAGTGGTTCGGGTTTGTCATCTCAGCGGAAGAGATGACAGTCACAATCCCCTGAGCAAAACTTGACCACATAATGACTGAGTGCCTAGAATGGATGACAAAGACCAAGGCCTCGAAGAAAGAGCTCCAGAAGCTTGTCGGCAGGCTCCAACACATCGCAAAGTGCGTGGAGCTGGCAAGAAGATTCATGTCAAGGATATTCAGCCCACTCCACGATGCCTCACACACTGGAAAGCATAGCATAGACCAAGACCTCCGCAGCGACATAAGATCGTCCCTCGAATATGCTGAGAGATCCAACGGCCTCATCCTCCTCAGGCCCGCCGACAAGACTCCCTGGGTGATTGAGTGCGACTCGTCACTCAGGTGAGGGGAGCATACTCCTGGGACCACTACTACTCTGCATGCTACCCACACCACATCACCAAACAACACAAGAACATAGCCCACCTGGAGGCGATCAACCTCCTGATCGCTCTCAGAGCACTCACCCCCACCAACCCTGAGGACTATAAAATAGTCATAAACACTGACAACCCCACACTCACCACCTGCGCCAGGGAGATATGGCTCTATCCCGCCACACACTGCTGCCAAGTAGAAATATTACATAAACCAGGCAAAGACTTAATACTAGCAGACGCCCTTAGCAGAAGAACGATCAGCACAGTCGTGAACAGTAAAGCCATGCAAATGACTCGCAACATGAACATAGCCGAGATTAACGTAAACTTCAATAACCTTTTCACTGCAAACCTATAAGTAGCCTGGAAACTCGCTTCTAATTGCCTCTCTTTCCCAGGCTACCCCGACGACTTCCACCCTAGACTACTCAAGGTCTACTTCGCAGGCCTGGCGGCCGGAACGTGGAAAAACAAGTCAGCACAGGCCAAGAAATACATCCAATTTGCCTACCTCTTCAACTTCGACCCGCTATAACCAGCGCAGTACGACCTCCTCGCATACACCCTACACCTCAATGACATCCTCGCCTCGCCAGGTACAGTGATGAACTACCTGAGCGGCACGAGAACATGGGTTCTACTCCTTGGAGGGGCCACCGTCGCCATTGACTCTTACCCAACCACCCTCGTGAAGCGCCGGGTCCAGAGGCTCTTGCACCACACCCCCACCCAAGCTCCGCCACTCAACCCACACAGCATCAGTGCCGTGACTCACTACCTACTATCAGCTGGCCGACATGCAGCTGTCATGGCAGCAGCGCTCCTGCGCGGATACACCACCCTCCTGAGGCAAGGAAACCTGCTCGCCAGCCTCTGCCCCTCTGACCCAGGGCACACACTATGGACACAAGACATCACACACCAAGGAAGGGCTCTCGTCAAAGTACTATCCACCAAGACCAGATGGAGGCCAGGTCAGACTGATACCATCCTCGTCCTTCGACGCCCACGATCCCTCTGTTGCCCTGTAGCAGCCTGGTGGCGAAATGCTCGGATCCAATGCCCCACCCCTTCCGGCCCAGCATTCTTGATCAAGGCCGTCTGCCCCTTGCTTGCACCCACCCTGCTAGCCGCACTTTGCATGGCCCTAGCAGCTACTAGGCACCCGTGCCCCGATGCCTACACGCTCCACAGCCTGGGTCGAGGAGGAGCCCAGGCCTGTGCGGCAGCGGAAGGCTCATTGGAGGTCATGGAGGTCATGGAGCTTGGCTCCTGGTCCTCCGCAGCTGTCCACACATACGTCCCCAGGGACCACTTCGGTCTCCAGCCACAAACCCTCCCTCTAAATGGTTAAGGGTTCGAGTCCGGCCCTACCATCTAAGCCGGACCGTGACTGGCTAGATTTACCAAAATCTTGATGATAATTGACCTGAACATTGATGATAACATGATGAGATCTGGCCTGTACATTGATGATAAGGTGATGAAACTTGACCTGTACATTGATGATAACATTGTAAAGTCGCCGGCTGGTGGTGTGGGTGGTGTGGACAAGCCAAAGGAAATCAATACAGGTAATGCAGGAAAATAGGTGAAGAGTGAAAGTAGGAGAGTGAGACTCCTTCATTTATTACTTTATATAGGTTTTCTAGAATCCAAGATGGCAGTGGTCACATGGTTCAATCCACCAATCAGACTACAATCCGCTGTATCCAAGGCCTTGCTATGCTGGCTACAGTGCCTTGTGGTCGCCAATGATCCATAAATAACACCATGGGGGGAGGGGGTATGTGAGGTGACTCTTCCAAAGAGTATTTCTAGGAAGTGACACTCCTCCAAAGACTATTTTACTATACCATTTCTATACCTAACGAGTAATAGTTTATCAACTTCACACATCCCTCATATGCCTTTGGTTTTTATATAACACTATTTATCATTATATAGACAAGTTGCAATTTATTATAGTAATTTCACATAGATCCTCATGCATTATATCGCAGAATGCTACAACATGATGAAAACTTGACCAACATTGATGATAACATCATGTAATTGAACAGATGTGATGATACGTTCTAGAGCCTTTCTGGCCGATAAACCCATTATATACCTACAGCTGTCTCCTTGTCGTGAATTATAGCATAGGCCGTCTCTACCCCACACAGTACCAAGTGATGGGATATGTGACATTCCTTGAGGTGGACCTGCATTTTTCTTTTGTTCTTGAAGATGTATCCTGCTTATCATGGATAAGTCTGAATATATTTGTTTTTTACCATTACACAATTTGTTGAGAGAAAGCCTGATCCTACACTTTTATCGACCCAAGGGATGTGCAACCTCCCACAACACATTAACATGGTATGAGAGCAACTGGGTTTTGATGAAGCTGTAAGTTATACAGAGCAGTGGAAATCTAAATTTGCAGAGGTGGGCGCATGGCGAATCAAACTACCGAAAAGTCCAGAGGAGTTGTACACAACTATACCAACGGTACTAGAACCTGGAATCTCATGAGAGGCAGTGACATGAAAAGGTTTGACTCCTGCCCTGTATCGGTAGTGCTTTGATCAATTGATTGATTTTTGGTGTCAGCAGTGTAGGCCATGTTCATGGCGAGAAGTGGTTTTTTTTTTTAAAGCCATCGTTTTACACTAAATGTAAAAGGATACAATCAATTGTGGGTCAAAGACAGTAGGTTACAAATATTTAAGGGTTTTAATTAGCTTCATTAGTGCTATGTGGGAGCTCAAGTTTGTCAACTCACTCACCGATTCCTGCACGATGAATGCAATGTCACTGATATAGTGTGGTTCTTCTGGTCTGCAGGAAAAACCATATAGGTCCTGACCATGGCTACATGGTTATTTTCCTTTTCCAGACACAGTAATCTAGTGCCATCAGGAAGACTAGGTGATGCCAGGCACTGGCTCCTTGGTGAAGAAGTAATCGAGCACTCGAAGCACCATCCATGATTTTCCAACTGTTCAGTCACTGCGTCAGCCCGCTAATCAAGATCGATGGCTATTAGGCTTCAAACCCACGCCCTAGCCTTTCTGCTGTCGGACGATAAGACAACTCTACTGGTGGCTGTATGGCACTGTCAGAGCGTCAAGTGAGGCAATGGGTCCAACAAATATGAAAATAGGGATTTCTTTGTCGGAAAAATTGGGATAAAATAGGGATTTCCCCTCCCCACCCCCAAATAGGAAGAAAATAGGAATTGTGTGTAAGAGCAAATGTACCAATACGTTCAAATGGGCAGTCACCTCAATAAGTAGGAAAACAGGAAACAAACTTGTGACTGAAGTTTTAATTTATGGTATGATCATTGTAGTAGAGCAGTCATGAGCCTAACCACCATGTGGTAGCAGCAGGGACTGCACTGCCAACTGTGACAGGTGGCAGCAGGATAGTCGGAGGGTGGGTCCCTGGGTGGACCACAGCCCCCTACTGCATCCGGCTAGCAGATTCCCCTACCTTGAGAGGCTATCTACAACCTGGCTAGTTAGGGGGCGAGGCCTTGATTCTGTGACACTGCAGTGGGCGGATATTCAAAATAAAATGTGGCAGCCTACATTCTTCAATTCATCATCCTTCCATAGGCTTGTCACACCAGGGGGAACCGGTTGTTTGCAGCCTATCACAATATATGACATAAGTCATGGGAACTGATGCAGTTGGCCTACTCAGTACATGCCACTTAAATGCTTCTTCATCAGGAGCAGCTCAAAGGTCTTAAAAATGTCTGGATGTCCGGTACATGACACGTATATTAGCATCATGACATCTTGCAACAGTTCAGTTGGCGGTAAATTTGTATGTAATTAATTACTCGATAACTTGAAATGCTCAGGCCTATTCTGTTGTTTTTGGAAATACATGCTGGCACTGTATGATTTGAGTCCTATATTGAATCATAATTCACAAATCATTGGTAATTAAAGAAAAGCAATGGAAGGATGCATTATACATGAACAGATGACATGTAACTATACTTACTACTACATTTTCCAGTCACTTTATTGCATGATTCACACGAGCAGTTTTTCTCACAGTTATTGCCCCATTGTCCACTGTGACATGCTATATTAATAAACAATTCAGCATATTACAATCAAATCCATAAACTATGCCATAGACATTTACTACAGCGACAAATCAGATACTATTGTCATGGGGGTGATGAAAGTGGGAAATATTGTGCCTAGAGCGGGACTTGAACCCACATCTCTTTGCACCCCAGGCCAGTGTGCTAACCATTACACCACCTAGGCTGCCTGATATCACCATACTACCCATGCCTACCTGTCTATGCGGCTCCTTACCTGTAGCAGCTCCTCATTGTAATAGTTTGTATGTTTGTTGTTTTACATCCTAGCAACATCTAAGGTCATATCAGGACGGGTACTAACTTGTGAGTGCACACTCATGTCAACTTTATAGTGCTGCCCCATGGGGATACCACACCACCAGCACCATGGCCCCACTCAGTCACATTATCCTGACACTGAGCCAATCAGCCCTTGACCTATCCTAATAATGCCAAGCGCCCGTCTAGAATCAATTTTTAAGCCAGGTTTGACTCGACCAGTGTTCAAACCCACAAACCCATGAGTTTGAATCACCCGATTTCGCAAAACAGCAGACGGACGCTCAACTCATTCCGCCATTCCATCTTGTCTCTCATTGTAATAGTGATAGTGAATGTCCCTCAATAGAAGTATGACCTTGAGTCGTAACATTAACTGGTATTTCAATAGGACTGACGTTTTTAAACAATAAAGAGAATGGAAAATGACCAGCTATATAGGCTTACTCTCAGACTTGTCCGACAACAAACTGCAATTGGTGGCAGCATATCCCTTTGCACAACCGGATTTACATTGACCACTCTTTCTGTTACAGTCCTCATCCTGATTGTCGCAATTGCACAGATTAATACATCCTCGGCCAAAGAATCCTGAGGAGCATGCTGAAAATAACAGAGTGAGTGAAATGCCAATGGCAAGCTAAATCTGAGAGCCCAACAAAATGCAAGGTAGCGTGTGACAAGATGTTTTAAATCAACTGTTGGCCAGTGTAAAGTATGTGTGAACGCTGTGAGTTATGTGATGGAACTGATTTATTTACCTCGTCTGTTCCCGGCATGTCCTCGTCATGATTCCCCATGACAACTCCCCAGGATACATAACATCTCCTTTCTATACAACGGCTTAAATCGTGTAATGGTAAATTCTGATAAAATCGACCCTAACAAGTTATACCTTAACGGTAATAAGTGACATTATATTATTTAGGCCTTAATTTATTATTTTCATAAAACTAACAATAATAGATATGTAACAAATCACATTAAATATGGGTTCCATTTATCACAGATTGTTGTGGAACAATTGTTGCCGATCCCGGTCCGTTATAACCGGTATAGTACTTGTACATGAATGCACCAATCTGATATTATAGAGAATTAAAGCCTTAATTTTCTAATCTTAAGACGCTTATTGTCTGATATCGTTTCATTCCATTTGTTCCATAGTATTTTGGAACCCATGTCAATTATATCTTATCTAGGCTTAGCTTAAGTTAACACTCATGACTAGTGATATTGCATGTGTGTCTTGCTCGTTACCATACGTTACAATATGTTACGTATCGGGTATAATTATGATACAGAACATCTCTTTTCCATACAACGACTTAATTAACCACACATTATAAAGAATGTCCTAAATCTAACATACCGTCGCTTTATATATTAATCTATCTTAAATGAAAAGTAAAGTGTCATTCCCATGCATGTCATTGTACATAACATATTCAATAGATTAAATATAAATGATACTCAAACCAGCTGATTGAAAGCTCAGCCGTCATGAAGAACATTGGCTACTCATAAAATGCACAAGGTGACATACAAGTGAAGCAAAGTTGATATATGAGGAATCTTAATTACTAACTGCATTTTTGCGCCATGTAAATATAAACACATAACTTTAACGAGTTTTGAAGTATATGGTAAGGATCCTTAACGATGTCTATATCACATTTCTTAATGTCCAAATTTGATCGGTTTCCGAATTGTCCGCCCATACCTCGACACATATGGGGCAGGCATTTCATCGATCATATGTGGTGTGTCCTTAACTGTTGCATGGGTGGACACCCTTGTGTTTGTGTCATGTGTGTAGTGTGAATCTCTGGGACATTTGTTAATGTACTCCCTGTTTCTGCGTAGTGTGTTTTTGTCATCATTAACTATTTTATAATCTCTATGACCAGGGGTATGTGTCCCAATGACTACCCCGGATGCCCACTCGTTATTATGATTCTTATATTTTATATCATCACCTACCAAGATACATGGTAAATTGGAACCTGCATGTGTGTCAAAGTACTTTTTCTGTCGTTTCTGAATGTCTTGCATGTTACGTAATTTTGAACCCTGTATGTGTGGCATCAGCTGATTATCTAGTAAAGGCAAACGAGTTCTTAATTTCCGTGACATTAATAATTGGGCAGGTGATGCACCAATACCTGGTAAGGTAGTATTCCTGAAATTGAGTAAACCCAATTGTACGTCGCCCCCATCCTTAGAGGTCTTTTTTATCATTAATTTAATCGTTTGCACAAAACGTTCCACCTGACCATTGCTTTGCGCGTGCATAGGATTAGTGTATTCAGGGACAAATTCATACATGCTAGCAACATTTTTATAATCTGTACTTGAGAATTGGGGTCCATTGTCAGACACAACGTAACGTGGGATCCCATATCTTGCAAAAGTCTGCTTGAGTGTTTCTATTATTGCCTTGCTTGTTGTCTGGTGCAATTTAATCATATCTGGGAATTTTGTATAGTAATCTATTATAAGAATGTACTCTGCGCCATCGACATGAAATAGATCTATGCCTACCTTATAGAACGGTATGTCTACCACCTCGTGATTAATTAATGGTTCTTTATGCTGTGCACTCCTGAATTCCTGGCAAATAGGACACCTTGAAATAACATCCTCTAATTGCTTGCCCATCCCAGGCCAAAATATAGTGTCTCGTGCCATTTGTTTACAACAAACTATACCATAATGTGATTCATGGATTTTACGTATCATTTCTGACTGCATAGAATTAGGAATTATTATCTGGTCACCTTTCAATACCAAACCCGCCTGAGATGTTATATCTTGAATGTAAGTGAAATATGGCTTGATATTAGGGGGAATGTCTGTGCGTGTTTCTGGCCAACCGTCCCTAGTGTAACGCAGTAGTTCCTGTAATGTGTGATCAGCCCTAGTTGCACATCGGATTTTGTGCAGGACATCAGTATCGACACTCACCACGGCTACTGATAGGACTTGATCGAAGAGATCGTTTGGTTCAACACTTGTGGTATGTGCCCTTGAGAGGGTATATGCAAAATAGAGTGTTGGACCCTTAGCATATACCACCTGTAAGTTATAATTTTGTAGACGCATACGCATTCGTTGCATGCGAGCTGACAACTCATGCAAAGGATTCACCATAATCGACATTAACGGCTTATGGTCAGTTTGTACAATAATTTCATTGCCAAATATATATTCATGAAATTTGCGACAACCGAAACAAATAGTTAAAAGTTCTTTTTCAATTACAGCATAGCTAATTTGCGTTGCATCCAACGCTTTCGACGACATGGCTACAGGTTGATCATTTTGTAACAAGGTTGCCCCTAATCCATATTTGGATGCATCAACCTGTAGGACGATCTAGTTCCGTTTTATTGAAAAATTTCAGAATGGGGGCACTGGTCAACAACTCCTTTAACATTTTGAATGCTGTACGTTGTGGGTCATCCCAATCCCAAGCTATCTCTTTTTTCAGTACTGTCCTTAAGGGTTTAGTAATGTCCGACATATTTGGGATGAATTTGCTGACATACCCTATCATTCCTACAAACCTCTGTATGCCCGCTTTGTCAATAGGGTCAGGCATATCTAAAATTGCTTGTACTCTCTCCTCATTTGGTCGAAGTCCCTCTGCTGTAATTAAATGACCCACGTAATTTACACTAGCTTGACAGATTTTTGACTTTTTCGGGTTCAATTTTAAATGCACGGCCCTAGCACGAGACAAAACTGCTTCTAAACGAATGTTATGTTCGGTAATAGTCATGCCGTGAATCAGGATATCATCAGAAATTACATGGACCCCCAGCATATCTTGTACTATCTCATTCATTTTTCTGTATAAAGATATCACCGGCCGTCTTGATACCAAAAGTAAGTTGTGTGTATCTGAATCTACCCCAAGGGGTGTTGAATGTGCATAGTTTTGAACTGGACTCATCCAATTGGATTTGCCAATATCCGCAATTTGCATCCAATGCCGAAAAGTATTTCGCCCCGTGTATTTGAGCCACTACTTCCTCAATGGTACGGACGGGATAGGGGCCATGTAAAATTGCCTTATTAAGTTTAGCCGGGTCCAAACAAACCCTAATTTTTCCCGGGTTCCTGACAACTGTTATAGAACTGACCCAAGACGAAGGGTCCTTTTCTTTAACAATAACACCTAACTCTAACATACGTGCCAATTCTCTCTTAACATCTTCAGTAATCGCGACAGGGATCCTACGTGGGGGGTCAATTATTCGGGTTACAGTAGGATCAATATGAATAGTTGCATTCACCTTTATTAAACCCACCCCAGAGAATACATCAGATTATCTATTTACCACATCCTGGGCAGTATCCTCAGTCGCAATGGCATCACAACTCAAGTCCGTATTTCGGGTTAATAGTCCTAACTCGACACACGCCCCTTTTCCAAGGATAGCGCTGCCTTCATCTGTAACTTGAAATATGAGGTCTCATCCTTTCACGTCCAGCAGGAACTCTCCCAACGGTGTAATCCGGTGGCCATTGTACGTCACGAGTCAACATCCCGATGGCTGTAAGTGAAGATCTTGCATTTTGTCGAATATCTTGAAAGGCAGGATATTCGCTTCAGAACCGGTGTCCATCTTGAACGAAACCTCACAACCTTTAATCTGCACTGTCGCATACCAAAGCTTGTCATGACGTACGGTGTCACAACATACGGCTCCAACAAACAAATCGTAGTCATGGCAATCGTCGCTATGTAAACTATCATTGTTATCTGGGTCAATGGCCAGTTCATTTACTGCAGTGTTACGCTGCTGTTTTGCACGACACACTTTGACAAAATGCCCCATCTTTCGACAACCAGCACATTCCTTGCCCCTTGCTGGGCAATTGCCACTTGGATGTCAATATCCACAATTTCCACACGTAAATCCCGGAGAATTTGACTGTCGAAATGGTGTTGCTACCGATCTCTTCCAATGCGGCTGACGCGTCATCGGCGCCATTCAACGGTCAAAAGCTGTTGCCACGCTGTCGGCACACTCATCACTCTTTGTCCCGTTGTTGGATAGCTGGGCACCTTTATTTTCAGTCAATCTGCATATTTGTATGCATCCTTCCAGGGATAAATTAGGTGTTTGTAACAACCGGTCCCGTAATGCATTATCCCTAACTCCACATACGATGCGATCACATAGTAACGAGTCCTCGATGACGTCATAATGGCAATGTGTACTCCTTGACTTCAGTTCACGGATGTAAACATCCATATTTTCAGTTGATTGGTTGTACGAATTAAACTTATAACGGACAACCGTGATGTCACACTTGCCTTCACAGTACTGTCTGAACGCCTCGATTAAAGGTCCGATCTTGTCTTTGTCAGAGTCGTCTATTTTTAATGTTTTATGAATCTTCTGCGCCTCACATCCCGCGATGTGTAAGAACACGCAACATTGCACCTTCTCTGATTTAGATGCAGCACCCAACGCAGTCGCATAGATTTCGTAAGATGTGATCCATGCTCTCCAATTTATATCCATATTGTTCTCCACATTCAGTGGGCCTGGTGGTCGTAATCCTGTTAAAGCCATGTTTAGGATTCCCTCTTAAACATCTGACACCATGTAAAGTATGTGTGAACGCTGTGAGTTATGTGATGGAACTGATTTATTTACCTCGTCTGTTCCCGGCATGTCCTCGTCATGATTCCCCATGACAACTCCCCAGGATACATAACAGCCAGGGGCAGCGTCTGTATTCATGTGAGTACATACAATTCAAGGCTATTTCAAGGCTTAAACAAAAAAAGGAATTCAAGAATATTTTCATTTAGATTTCAGGAAAAATAAACAATGGAATTCACTTTGCAGATCAAACCTGCAACCCACTTCAAACTAAAGTAAAGAAGACTATCATGATCAAGCTGATCCATTGAATTCTGATCCAGAAATTAGCAGAAGCTCAATGCCATTGGACTAGGCAATTTTAACTCAATGTTGTATTTCGAGTTTATGAAAGGAACCTAATCCCACATGGGCGCAGTTCTGTCTAAGCAGGTTGTGAGTGAATACTAATGTGGAGCTGACACAACTGAATTTCATGTTATCAAATTATTCTTGTTGAACTCTCACATTGCTTATTCAGGGCAACTCAATGTATTTACATTTGATACTAACTTCAACGTTGTATGGCTACTGCAGTCCATAAAGTCAAACATTTGTTCACTAAATTTACTACTGCAATAAAGTCTGGCGAAAACGCTGGAAAGTCATGTGACCGCATGCCCATTTGGGGACGCATCATCACATCTTGTCATCTTTCCTTTATTCTGGGTTATTAAGGGTATGCTTACGTTGACATATTCCATACGTATTGCAGCTATTTTCGCACTCACAGTTCTTTTCACAATTCCTGCCCCACAGTAAAGCTGGGCATTCTGGTAAATTGAAAATGGTTAGCATTAAATGCCTTATTAGGACACAGACAAATAAACAAAGGTATTCATGAGTTAGAATCTTGCAGTTGAAGGAGTAAATTGATAGAGCTACATAAGCTTTTCAATCAATTTGTGAAAAACATTCGGTATTAATTCAAATAGCAAGACCAAGTATTCAACAGCACCTTCATAAGTTTAATATCAGAAACCAGCTTATGCACTGATTAGATGGGAAAGTAGCTCTGGGCTTACAGGGCAATCTAAGGGGATTTTGGAAGACTCCAAGTTATGAATGTTATTACATTCGTGAAAGGCATGTTGTATGGTATGGCTGGTTCCCCCAGGTCTGTATGTAAGGGCAGAATAAAGAGACAACAGCGAAGAGAAATGTATGCTTCACCATTTATCTTCCTTCTTCGCTCTCCATTGTCTCACAGATCTAAGTGTCCAGTCCCCTGTCCAGCCAAACCATAGCTAAACTCCTATTGTGGGGATCACTGCCAGCCAGTGGCAGACTGACCGTATTCGATCAAACAACTCGGGTCATCCAAACCACCTTTTGCTGCATGCACAGGGCCTACAACCCCAAGTTGCATAAACGAACACGCTTGGGGTGGAAAAAATGGTGGTTTATCCAAGACTTCTATTTTTTTAAATAACCAATATAACTACAGCAAAATGGGATTTAAAGTATTTTATGATAGTATAATTTACATATATTTCCATTTTAATCAGGATTTTCCTTTATGTAAACAAAACATGAAAAAAGTACCTAGGGGTGGTTCATCCAGCCGCATAAGGTAACCAGGGGTCAGTGTAGTTAGTCCCTACTGCCAGTAAATGGTGTGAAAGCTCATGTCTGGAATACTACATTGCCCCCTCCCATAGCAACACTGTGATCCACCGATATTTGAAACATGATAGGAGGCTACATGAATCCCTATGTAGAGCATAATGCTCGGATCTGTGACTGTGTACGTAGGCTATGAGGAAAACAATACAGACAAAGAGAAAGGAAGAGAGTAAAGTCTAAGAGAGAGAATCCAGCCCTCTGGTTTATTGTTATATAGTTACATGGGTTCTTGGTAGAGTATCATACCACCTCCTTCCACCAATGGGAATCGAGCATTCCTGGTCTCATCAACAGGAATCGAGCATTCCTGGTCTCTATGGATACCAGTGGTCTGCCCACCACCAGTAGCTGTATGGCCCCCTTGGCCACCACCAACCTTGACCTATTGAGTGCTAGGCCTTGAGTGCAATCCCACCCAGACCTGACAGCACCACTATGTCTATTTAGATCCCACTCAGGCACCACCAACCAATATATATATATATAAATATATATGCACCTGGCCAAGTACACCAAATAGTAATAGAACAATTGCATTCCCCCCTTGCCGAATATCCTATTCGGCAGGAAGAGGAGCCTTACAAACGTTTTTTTTGTATCCAATATTAAGTGCAATTACTATATATAATTCCTACATTACAGAGAGATAACACAAGCCACGGTTTGAATGAGAACTTCTGTGGATGGCACCTACGAAAAGGCGCAACCCTTATATTGAAAATCGAAATTTGAATGATGACTGGTGAGCAGCAGTGCGAATGTGGTGTGTGCTTGCTTCTGCGCTCCCCGGGACTGGCTATGCAATATATCTACTCGACCACACACGGTGGAAAGGAGCAAAGGAAGACAACAAAAGCAAGATAACATAGATATGAGCATGGTATATTGAGTGTATGGTTCGATACTAGTGTATTCACAACATAGCTATGATCAATGCGTTGATAAATGTAGAGTTCAATATTTTCATTTCCCATTGACTGATAAGTTTATATAACAATATACAGTTCCTTTTTTGTTTCTTGGTAAATATTGTTTTTCATCTGAATACATATTTTGTCAGCGCCGGGGCACTGGTCTTCAGGCTGTTGGAGCGTTCACATTTCATCTGTACATAGTGGAAGTGGAATGGGTTGTATTGTGTGCAGCACAACCCATTCTGAACATAAAGAGAAAGTGGGGGAGCAGCCTATGCTGCATAGTGTACAGCATAGGTACTTAACATAGTGCAAGGTATATGCATCAAGATAGAGTGTGCAGTAATGTACATGAGTGGTTAAATCATATGCTGTGTTTGTATTTCAGTTAGATTTGGTTTTAATAATGGTTAGTCTTTTAATAGTGTTATGTTGTGTGTGTATAGTGGTTTATATTGTGTGCATTGCTGGTTGAAGATATAGTTATTCAGTGGTGGTAGTGGGTTTTGAATGTTATTATGTAATTGAGTTATAATAGTTGTTTGTCAAATGTGGATCGGGGGAGGGGTCTATGGGTTTATTTGGCACGTATGCATACATGGCTTGTGAGCGCAATGTGCCAAGGTCTTGAATGTCTGTGATTTCCGAGGGCAGTAGTGCACATGCTTGGGCCCCTTCTCTGTTGAGGCTGTGGCTCATGAATGCTCTTGGAGTGGGGTGGGCAGTGGCGGTGAGGGCCAGATGCATCATCTCGATAAGTGCCCGCGGGTGTAGGGGTGCACCCGTGCTGGTGAGGAAGGTGAGGCATTCAGGGTCTGAAGAGTGTGTCCGTAGATCACAGGGCATGGCCCGCGTTGCCGATGGACTCCGATGACATTAAATTAAACTTTGTATAAGGGTAAAGTCCCTGAGGAGGACAGGTGCATTGAGGGTCCTACAAACTTAACGTATCTGACCATGTTCTTGACATCTGCCAGTGTTCATGGGGTGCCTGAACCGGGGGTGAGTTGTTGAGTGTTGCATCTCTCATTTGAGTAGAACCACCGGATAAGTGTCAAATTAGGTTATCGCCCTGTCAGATTACGATGCATCATGCAAGCACATGGCCAAGGACTAATATCACTTTCAAACCTCAACAGGTGGGAGAGCTTATCTCGTTTTAGTTATGGTGATCATTTGACCCCGAGTTAATTACCAAGCTCGAATTTGATATAAGTTTAATGCGCAGTTTGACAGTTTTGGCTGTGACACACTAAGTTTTGGGATGTTTCCATTTTGGAATAGATCACTAGAAAGAAAAGAATTATATATATTTTCAGGACATTTAGTTGGGACCGGATTGAGTAAATTAACAGTGAATATTAGGAAATAATTAATTAGTTACAACACATGGCCACAGGCCAGAACTGAACACACATACACATGCATACACACACATACCCACAAATACACATGCATGCACATGCATACACACTTACACACATACATACACATACATATATGTAACATAAATAAATATGCAGATATACACATGACTCATCATCATCATCATCATGCTGTCGGTCGTGATGCGACAAAGACTGCTTTCATTAGTTGACTGCCGCTCTCCATTTAGCTCTCTCTTGGACGTATACATACCCAAGACGAAACGTAGCAGAGCGTATGGACAACGTATGGCCAACAAATGGCCAACACAAGGCTAATGCGCCTCCAGGCGAAAAACACTCGCAATACGCTTACACTCGCAATACGCTGGAGGCAGGAGTCCCGGCCTGCTGGAGGCGGGAGTCCCGGCCTGCTGGAGGCGGGAGTCCTGGAATGCTAGAGGCGGGAGTCCCGGCCTGCTGGAGGCGGGAGTCCCGGCATGCTGGAGGCGGGAGTCTGGGCCTCCCGGCGAGGCTCCCGGCAGTATATATATGCTGCTTAATAAAAATCTAAGCAGAATAAATAATTTCATACTTAGAAGCATGTTAATCATAGCATAATATACGGAAATGTGTAGTGCGTATGTTGAGTAAAGAAAAGCAATTCCCAGCCATGCTTTATTCATTGAATAATTAGTGTACAATATTTGTGTGGCATCCAGACACCACTGGTTACATCTGTGATGGAAATTTGTAATAATATTTCTGAAGACATCAAATAATGTCTTTTTAAATGTAAGCATGCATACACGTTAATAAATACTTCCTTTTTGATATGCAAACTGTTTTTTTAATATAGCAATGCAATACTCGGAATAATATGAACAAAATTCAATAGTAAGGATAATATATAAATTTTGAAAATAAATTCCATAACATTTAAATAAATATCACCACATCATCATTGATTCATGACTGACCAGCATGGTGTAGCTAGAGGTTGGTATGTGGGGGTGTGGGTTGCAGACCAGTGTTGCTGTTTGGCTATTGTCTTACTTTGTGTGTGTGTGTGGGGGGGGGGGGGGGGGTAGGAGGTATCAGGTGGGGTAACCCCTAGCCTGGCCTATTAGTTGGGAGTACACAACTGTCTAACTGAAAAACCTAGGGTGGATGTGGGTCATGGTCATTGCGGCATGACTGCTGCCAAACCTTGTTTTTAAGTTTGAGCATAGGGGTACTACCAGTACCAACCAGCACATACTGGGAGCACCCCCCGCCCACCCCCCATCCCCAACTTGTCGGCAACAGAATGAAAAGGTGTGTTGTGGAAGTGAGTTTGGAAAGAGGGGGTATATGACTGGGAGGAGTGTGCTATTTATATAATAACCAGAAATGATGTACACAATTATGTTATTGTTTTTTTAAATTGTCTATGGCACTGAACATTCTACCATCTTATGTATATAATGTTTAATCTACATGAATAATAATTATATGCGATATGTATAATAAACTGCTTATATGTGTACATAAATGTATATATATGTATGTATATATGTATATATATGTGCATAGCATGATTTAGTAATACGTATTGTGTCACATATGTGCATATATGTGGATCTATGTGCATATATACACACATATACACATATCTACACATATATATGCATATATGCATGTATATACGTATATATATATGTATACATAAAAGTATCTGAACAGTATATACGCATATAGGCACATATATGCACATATATGCGTGTATATGTATATAATTATGCATATATATATGCTTAGAAACATACCGTTATATATATATATATATGCATATATATATATATACGTATATGCGAATATATGTGCATATATGCGCATATATACACATATATACGCATATCTACACATATATATATATATATAACAGTATGTTTCTAAGCATATATATGCATAATTATATACATATTCACGCATGTATGTGAATATATGTGACTATATACACATATATGCACATATATAATGTTCAGATACGTTTATATACACATATAAATATACAAGGATGTCCACTGGAGGTGGGTGTGGGTGTTGTAACAGTTGGATGCCTACACATACGACTCGACTCAATGAGTGATTGTTAAGTACTGGTTTATTTACGGCCTTCCCACCGTCATGACGTCACGCGGGGTTCCCTCTCACGTGGTGGGGTATCCCCAATCTATTTATATCACATCTCCCTTTTTTCTTCTTTTTTCTTCTTTTTTTTTTTTATATGAACGTTAAAAGTGTTTAACTGGTGACAATTTTCCTTGGGGTTTCTTATCTATCTTGTCATTAAGATCATCTCGCAATGTTTCGGTATCAACTTATCATTAACAGGTGACATTCCTTTTTTTTTTTTTCTTTTTTTTTTTTGTGTTAGTATTTAACGTTGGTGTATAACAACCGGTGAATTCGGTAACATGTCTTATGTGTTAGTTTTCTACGTTTTTGCATGTGCTGACCTGTGCCTCAATACTAGGCTTACGGCTCGCTTATCGTTTATTAGTTATGTACAGATATATCCCTTTTTCCGACCCCTGTTTAGCGGTTTGTCCATCTTGACGTTCCGGCTGGGCATACCACTCGACCGTATCGTGTTACGTAATGAGACTCGTCTGTAGCTGGAGCACATGATTGCCTTGCCGGAGCGCACACTGCATTGTTTATTTTTGCTTTTACCTCACTTGGTTTCGCTATCTGATCTGGTACTTTGAAAATGTATTTACGATTTCTCCTCAATATTTTGTTTCTTGTGTTCTTTATGTGATAATCTCTGTGGCCTGGTGTGTTGGTTTGGACTATTGTTCCTGGCCTCCATTGGCCCTCATTGTTCATGTATTGTATGTTGTCATTTATTTGTAATTGCATGTGTTGTGCACCCACCCGTTTGTCATGATACACTTTCTGTGATCGCTGTACCTGGTCGAACTCTGCTGCTTTGTGTTCCTGCGTTCTTGGTTTCAAATGATTATTTGATGCCGGTAATTTGCATTTAAGTCTTCTGCTAAATAGTAGTTGTGCAGGTGATGCGTGTATGAGGCCAAGAGGCGTATTTCTGTAATTTAGCAGTGCGATGTTGTAATCCCTGTCCATTTTATCTGCCTTCTTTATTATGTGTTTGACTGTCTGCACGTAACGCTCTGCCAACCCGTTACTTTGGGCATGTAATGGGTTAGAAAATACTGCTTGGAAACCAACTTCTTTAGCGAAGTTTTTGTATTCTGCACTATGGAATTGTGGACCATTGTCCGAAACGACCGTTTCGGGTATGCCAAAATGGCAGAAGATTTGTTTTAGTGCTACAATTGTTGCTGTGCTGGTGGTCGAAACCAGTTCTGATACCTCTGGGTATTTTGAGTAGTAATCTACTACGATGAGGAAGGTTTTATTTTGTATCTGGAATAAGTCGATACCGACTTTTTGGAATGGCAGGTCTGGTGTTTGGTGGCATACCAGTGGTTCTGCGTGCAGTTTATTTCGTAGCGATTGGCAAATTACGCATCTTGCTACTGTGTCTTGTATTTGTTTTGAAATTCCGGGCCAGACAATGTTGTCGCGAGCTAGTTCTTTGCACTTTATGATGCCTAGATGTGATTCGTGTATGATACCTAACATTTCTTGTTGCATCTTGGATGGTATAATCACCTGACTGTCTTTGAGTAGTATACCATCGGCATATGTGATAGTGTCTCTAAATGTGAAAAATGGTCGCGCCAATTGATGTATTTTTTCTTTAATTTCTGGCCAACCTTGTGTGTGTCGAATCACCTCTAGGAGAACCTCAAGTGTCTGAGTACTACTTGCGATGCGTTGGAGCATGTGTGGCGCCACGTCAAGCTGCGCTACAGCTAAAGTCGTGTCGAACAGGTCATTCGGGTGGATTGTGGTCGAGTGGGCGCGTGATAGGGCATCTGCAAAATACATATTTACCCCTTTAATGTATGTTAATACAATGTTGTAATTTTGTAGGCGGAGCCTCATCCTCTGCATCCTAGCAGACAGCATGTGTATCGGTTTGTTCATTATTGCGATTAAAGGCCTGTGATCTGTTTGTACGGTTATTTGTTTACCAAAGATATATTGATGACATTTCTTACATCCATAGCATATCGCCAGAAGCTCTGTTTCGATTACTGCGTAGTTTGACTGAGCATGATCTAGGGACTTTGATGCCATTGCTACTGGACCTTCATTTTGGAATAATACTGCCCCCAGACCGGATTTCGATGCATCTACTTGTAGTGTGACGCTTTTCTTTACGTCATAGTACTGCAGAACTGGTGCTGTAATTAATAGTTTTTTTAACATTTCGAAAGCTTCTTTTTGCTTGTGTTGCCGCTGCCATTCAACGTTTTTTTCTACTATCGTACGTAGTGGTTTAGCTGTTTCTGACATGTTTGGTATGAATTTCCCTACGTACCCGACCATGCCTAAGAATCTCTGTATTCCTGCTTTGTCTTTATGCTCAGGCATGTCAATGATTGCCTGCACTCCTTCGTTGGTTGGCTTAAAGCCTGACTGGGTCAGTGTATGTCCTACATAATTTACCTCCTTTTTGCATATTCTAGATTTTTCTGGATTAAATTTTAAGTTGACCTCTTGGGCCCTTTTGAACACCGCTTCTAATCTAGCATTGTGTTCTTCAATTGTTGACCCATATACCAGTATGTCGTCTGTTACGACGTTCACTCCAGGCAGCCCGTATACAATTTTGTTCATTTCTTGGACGAAAATGTCTCCGGCCGTTTTGATGCCGAAAGGTAATCTGGTGAAACGATACTGCCCCCATGGTGTGTTAAAGGTACATAATTTACTGCTTTTGAGATCTAGTTCTATTTGCCAGTAACCACTGTTTGCGTCGATAACTGAGAAAAATTTTGCGTCTGAGGTTCTAGCGATTACTTCCTCTATTGTCCTTGTAGGATAGGGGCTATTTAATATGGCTCTATTCAACTTAGTTGGGTCCAAACATATGCGTATTTTGTTAGGCTTCTTAACTATAGTTATAGAGTTAACTCAGGGGGTGGGATCTGTTTCTTCAACGATTACCCCGAGCCGGATCATTTTTTTTAGTTCTTCTTTTACATGATTTTCTATTGCGTGTGGTATGCGTCTAGGTGGGTCTACACAAGGGGTTACATCATTATCTATGTGTATTACAGCATCACTTTTAATTTTGCCTAACCCTTCGAAAATGTCTGAGTATTTATTTACCAGGGGCTGTGCACTTGGCTCATCGGACTTGATTGTGGTTGGTTGCCATGTGGTAGTCTCCCTTTTCTTTGATATTATGTTGACACGTTGAATCAGCCCTAGCCTCATGCAGCCTTCACTTCCTAGTATTGGGCATCCACTGCTTGTAACCTGGTATCGCATCAGTTTACCGTCTGTAACGATCTCTGCCTAATTTGTTCACCCGAGAACGTGATCAGGGTGCACTTGCTTGGCTTTAGTACAACGTTGCTGAGCTTGTTGTATATGCCTCTGGGTATTATATTTGCTTGCGAGCCTGTATCCAGCTTGAATTTGACTTTCTGGGAGCCTAACGATATGGTTGTAAACCATAAGTCTGTATCGTGTTCATTTGGCTTTGATACGCATCCAACAAATAAATTGTGGTCATCGTCAAAATCATCTTGAGCATCCGCTGGGGTTGTGTTGTGGTGGTCTACCTGTAATATGTTTAGACTCGCATGGTTATGTTTCTTCGTTTTACATACTTTCGAAAAATGTCCGATTAGTCGACACTTTGAGCATTGTTTCCCTTTTGCTGGGCATTGACAGGGTGTGTGCACATATCCGCATCGTCCACATTGCATGCGTGTGCTCCCTGCTCTTGACAGCGGCCGTTGACTCGCCCACGCTGGCGTACGTGATGTGACAGTGGCTGGTGTATACAAACGTGTATTGACGGCATCTACATGTTCTAGTTCCAATGTTGAATTTTCTGACAGTAGGTTTGATTGGTGTTCGCTGAGTCGGCATGTCTCAATGCATTGTTCTAATGTTAGATTTGCTGTTTGAAGCAGTCAGTCCCGTAGTTTGGAGTTTTTGACACCGCATATCAAGCGGTCACATAACATGGAGTCGGCGAGATCTCCATATTCGCAGTGCGCAATGCGGTATTGTAACTCTCGAATGTATACATCCATCGTTTGTGTTGTTTGTTGTAGTGAATTAAACTTATACCGTATCACTGTTATGTTTGTCTTTCCTTTGCAGTACGTGCGGAAAGCCGCGATCAAAGGCTGAATCCTGTCTATTATGTTGGTGTCAACCTTCAATGTTCGGTATACTTTTTGGGCCTCTGCCCCGGCTATATGCAAAAACACCTCGCACTGTACCTTCTCCGGTTTGCTGTGTATTCCGGCTGCTGCTGCGTAGAATTTGTACGAATCGTACCACTGTTCCCAATTTAGGGAGAGATTGTCCTCCAAATTTAGGGGTGCTGGCGGCTTTAGTCCTGTGAGCACCATTTCGAGTTCCTTGTATCTGACACCATGTAACAGTTGGATGCCTACACATACAACTCGACTCAATGAGTGCTTGTTAAGTACTGGTTTATTTACGGCCTTCCCGCCGTCATGACGTCACGCGGGGTTCCCTCTCACGTGGTGGGGTATCCCCAATCTATTTATATCACAGGTGTGGGTGCAGAGTGGTACTTCTCTCTGTGTGATATATCCACCACACAGTATATGTGTATATGCATATATACACACAGACACATATATATATATGGATAGTGATAAACTCTTTATCGTGTGTAATAAGCTCTGTAGTGGCCCCCCCCCCCCTTCCTTGGGGTGGGGTTCCCCACTCACGTGCTAGATTGAGGCGGAGGTCGAAGCACTGAGCATACTGGGCCGCAACGGCCGTGAGAAGGGTGGAGCGCGCTGTCGCAGCCGTGACGGTCGTGATGGCAGACCGAGGTCGGGGGACTCGGGTGAATCGGAGGATGAGATGGTGGAGGGGTGGACTGCCCGCGACTCAAAGCACAGGTCCCGGCAGCAAAGGAAGAAGTAATCCCAGAGGCATCGCCACTGCCGATCACGGAGCAGCAGCAGCAGCCGGTCCAGGAGCTCCAGCCGAGAACGACACCTCAGGCGTAAGTACAGCCTCAAAAACTTTTGTGATAAAGACGCTAAGGATATGAACCTACACGATCTGGTTATTGCGAACCTGAAATGGGCAGTGGTGTCCAAAACCATGTCGGTGGCCGACAAAGATGGGGTTATGAAGCATGTCGGTTACATGGTGATGAAGGCGTCTGCGGACTCATATCCTAACGAAGCCTATCAGGGCTATGACAAGGACATCCGGAGGATTGCGATCAACAAAGGTATGCGGTCGTTCGTAGGAGGTAACATGGATGTCGCTATGGAACATTTCGCCGCCGAGAAATGCGCGCATCAGACCGGCAGATCAGGCGGCCACCCGGCAAGGCGCAGGGTGGCCAGGCGCAAGGGGGCCTGTGAGGCCGGTACTGCTGGGACCCGGCCCACCGGGGCCCCGAATGCAAGGATCGGGGAGCCAGGACCTTCAAGCCGGCAAGTCAGTAGCAATCAACCGCCACTCCGCTGGGCAGTCGGGCCACGGGCAGCCCCAGTACCGCAGGCCGGGACGTCGGCTGCATCATTGGCATGGCGGGGGGGTCGCTAACGGCGCTCCCGGCGCCGGGCTCGGCTGCATTGAGGACGCTGTCGGTTCCACCCACGCCATCACGGGCGACACCGGGTGCAACAAAATAGACAGCTCTGATTTATGTTGTGCTGTTAATTTGTGGTTAGCGGACGCCCCCCTCCAGGAGGCTGGCGGGGCCAGGCTTACTGAAGGCTCTGACTACAGCAGTGTTGAATACTCCGGCTGTAATACTTCTCTTTCCACTTGTAATAAAAACTACATTATTAACGACGTTGTGAAAAGTGTAATTGATGATATTGCTGAATTAGGTGGTGGTTGTGTACCTGCTGGCCAGATGGCCGGCGAGATCGGTAGTAATCAGGGTTGCACTATCGGCCACGATAGTAGCGTTGACACAGGTTCCCATCCCATTCCCCACCACGACGTGGCAGTAGCGGAAAAAAGTAGTAATGGTGAGAATATAACACCTAATATTAATGGTTTCAATCCCAGTTCCCAGCATGGCAGCACAGCGGCGGGCGAAATCAGGGGGGGGAAGCATTGGCTCATCTCTTCCGGTCGGGCTGAGGCCGGCCAGTTATACAAAGTAACCGCGACCGACCCAGGGGGTCTATATCATGAATTTATTGTTTATGACGCCTGTGCCCAGGGCACCTGTGACTGCACCACTCTATAGGTGGCGCTGTCGCCCAGCTCCTCCCCTGCTGCTTCTTCGCCGAAAGCTTCCTATGGGGTGATAATGACCCGGACTGGGAGTATGTAATGACGGGGGTCATTTTCGGCTTTCGAGTAATAAATGATGGCTGCAACTCAGCATACTGGGGGCGCAACTATGGCTCCAGCACGGGGCTCTCACCCGCTCTCAGTGAGAGTCGAGCCTGAGCTTTGCTCACACCCCATAGGCACCGTCCCCAAGCCTGACTCGATAAGTTTCCGCACAATAATTGACTGTAGCACACCCAAGGAGACCTGTGTCAACCTCTTCACGGACCAGTGTACCACCAAATTTGCATATAAAAGCATAGACGATGTTACTGATAATATGATACAAGGTGATTTCATGTCGGTAGTTGATATATCCGATGCCTACAGGGCGGTTAACATTCAGCCCTCCAGTGCCAACCACCAGGGCCTCTCCTGGCAATTTGCCAAAGGTGTTACTACATATCTCAGAGATAATAGGCTATGTATGGGGCTCAGCTCGAGCCCATTTGTATTCTCTAAAATTTCTGATTTTATTGTTCGCTGTATGGTACGTAGGGGTCATGTTCATGTCACCAACTATCTTGACGATTTTGTCACGATTTTTGTACCCTTTGAAGAGGGTCTGTTGGCACAGGCTGACCAAGTAGCTCTGCTCAGACTCTTAGGATTCTTCGTGAGCTTTAGGAAACTGACATCGCCCAATCATGTTTGTAGGTTTTTGGGTATACTGATCGACCCGGAAAACATGAACTTGAGTCTGCCGGACGACAAATTGAGCAAATTGTTAAAATGTATCGAAAAACTTTATGCGCCACCTGCATGTAAGTTGAGCGCTTGCCGGGTCTGGTCTCCCATTGTGCTAAAGTGGTCAGGGGTGGTCGCACATTTGCACGCCGCATCTACGACCTCTGTGGCTCAGTTAAGCGCCCCTACTACAAAGTCCACCTAAACCAGGAGTTCAAGGCGGATTTGGAGTGGTGGCTGAGGTTCGCCTCCGCCTTCAATGGCTCCGCAAACATCTGTCCCCGCCACTCTCCGGCGCTCTGCACATACAGCGATGCGAGCCGCTTTGGCTTTGCAGCATTTCATGCGGGCGACTGGTTGGCGGGGAAGTGGGGGGGGTCCTCTGATGTGGGTGAGGGTGGGTCGGCCCTCGGCCACCACACAACCACCCCCTTTAGCAACTGTTTGGAGAGTGAGGGGGAATTAGCACACATAAACACTCTCGAGTTCTGGCCGATCCTCTGCACGGCAAACCGCTGGGCCCACATGTGGGCTGACCGTAACGTAATAATGGTGAAAGACAATACAACTGTGATGCACGCCCTGAACGCAGGGAAATCCAAAAATAAGCAAATAATGTGCTGGCTCTATGACATGTTCTGGCTGGCAGTAAAATTCAACTTTGACATTTCATCAGTTTACATTAAAAGTGAGGCCAACACAATCTGTGACAGCCTCTCACGGCTAAATGAACATGACGCCAACTCCCGCCTAACGGGGGCCATTGGCCCGAATTACATGTGCTGTAGTCACATTTTCGCTTAGTATGGATCATGTTTTGCAGACTTGCATTCCCTGGAGGCGGACTGCAAACTGCTATGGGGCAACACCTGGCCCCATCAACGAGGACCTGCGCGAACTTGAGGTTGCGAAAATACTTAACATTTTGTGAGCTCTACGACCGCCAGCCCATCCCCTGTAATGCCAGGCAGGTCTGCCTCTACATCACTTGGCTGTCAAAATCTATGAGATACACATCAATTCGCTCCTATCTGAGCTCCTTAAGCCTGCACCTAAAATCAGCAGGCAGCCCCGGGCTAGACTACGATGACTTCAACATCCATCGGTGCTTGGCGGGGGCACGCCGTGCCCTTGGGGGACACCCCTCGTCAGGCCAGCTGGCAGCCATGCTGGCTCTGTCGGACACGCCAGGACACACCTCCTTCAAGGCGGCGATCCTAACGTCCTTTAGGGGGCTGCTCAGGAAGGCGCACATCACAAATTCTGATGGACCCCTTCTCCGGGAGGATTTCCCATTCCACCCTTGGGGCATGACGATCCGGGTTCGGAAGTCCAAAAATATCCAGAGCGGACACTGACAATCCTGATATCAAGGGTGTCCCACCCGCTCCTCTGCGCGGTATCAGCAGTGGAGCGCCACTTTGAGCAATTGCCAGCTGCGCCTCAGGACCATGCATTCAGGACGCCGGCCCCATCAGGCTCAGTTCCGCTTGAGTATGCCAACTACTTAGTGGTCCTCAAACGCCTGTGCCACCGCTCGGGACTCAACCCTGACCTATTCTCGAGCCACTTCCTCAGAAGGGGTGGCGCTACCTACCTGCTCATGGCGGGCAGCTCGATTCAGGAGATAAAGACTCGGGGGGACTGGGCGAGTGACTGCGTCTACCTCTACCTTAAAGTTCCCCTGCAGGAGCGGATCACGGATGATCTGAGGGTCGCCAACCTGCTTGCTGCAGTTGGCTCCCCTGCCTGACTTTCCCCTGCTCATGTCAGCCATTTTCGTTTGACTTTGTGTTGGGTTCTCTCCTTGGGTCTTGTTTTACTCCCAACTCATACTCGCACTACTTGTTCATGGTTATAACACTACTTGTTCCTCTATCTAACGTAAGAATTATTGGATAGTGATAAACCTCTATCGTGTGTAATAAGCTCTGTAGTGCCCCCCCCCCCTGGGTTGGCTGGGAGGGTGGGAGGGTGGGTCTGCCTCCCCCCCCCCCTTCCTTGGGGTGGGGTTCCCCACTTGCGTGCTAGCATTTTCTTTTAATAAACGAGTTGGGGTCTTGTTTTACTCCCAACTCATACTCGCACTACTTGTTCATGGTTATAACACTACTTGTTCCTCTATCTAACATAAGAATTATTATATATATATATATATATATGCAGACACATATATATATATATATGCATAATTATATACATATACACGCATATATGTGGATATATGTGAATATATATATACATATATACATGTATATATATTCATATATACATATATATGATTAAATAGTTATATGCGAATAAAACGCACATCTACACATATATATGTGCATATATATGTGGCATACAGTGCAGTATGTGGCATACAGTGCTGGCATACAGTGCACAGGGGCACTCACAGGGGGCGCCACTGGGGCCTATGTCATACTAACAGGGTCAGCTAGATCGGATAAGCTAACTATTAATAGGGAACTGAGATCGGTAGTGTCCTTGTTTATATTCCCATAATGGATTATAGAGCACATAAACAGTTGCCCCCAATAAACATAACAAAGATAAGACTGATGTGGTTGAGAAGAAGATATATATTCTCTGGCGGAGATATATTAAAGGCCAAGAGACCCATGGTCCCCCCAACCCGACAGTCTCAGTATACCGGCTCCGTCGCACCAGCCAGTGCCGTGGAAACGCTAATGTCGTTCATTATGCGGACGCTCAACGGCGTCTGCAGGTAGGCAAAGATGGTATCGCTCGCCCAATCACCGCGCACCCTGAGCTCTTCCAGGGTGGTGCCACACAATGATAGGAAGGTACAGCCCCCCTCCTCAAGGAGTGGGATGAGTAGTCCCCAGCGTCCAATCCAGCGACCCCACAGAAGTGCTTCAGCATCCCTTGGTATGTCGAGTATCGCAGTTCTATCGTGGCGCCCGCTGGTGTGGGGATCCGGAACGCCATGGCATCAGGCCCCACTGGGACCTCCCTGAAGTGTCTCTCAGTCCAGTAAACTGCACACAGGGAGAGGTCCGGGCACCTAGCCACAGGTATTTCGAGCATACGCTCCGCGAATTGTATCGCCTTGGAGCGACGAACTCGCACCAACATTCCCCATGGGAGAAAGAAAAAGTCTCCCCTGCGCAGTGACGAGTCTGAGGCCGTCACCTGGCACTTCCTCAGTAGTGCCCTAAAACTGCACAGTATGGCCGCCCGCCAGGCGGTGTGCCCCTCCGAGGTGGTCAGGGCGGCGAATATTCGCCTGAGCATGTCGGGCAGTAAGGGAGCTGCCTGCCTGGGATGGCAACCCCGCTCCCGCTTGATGCCCTTCAACGTGGATGCCAGCTCAAAGTTTTTGTAGTCGATCGGCTCCGCGCCCTCCGTCTTCAAGAAGAAGTTCAGGCCACTGAGGTAGTTACACATCGATGTGTATTTGAGAGTCCTAGCCAGCCAGACCGCATACAGTGCTGTCTGTTCTGGAGGGCACGGTGTGGTGGGAAAGTGGCCCCCAAACTCCTCAATGAACTCCAGGTATCGTCTCACCTGGACACCCGATGCTGTGATGGAGTTTGGGGCATAGTACTTGCGCTGCACGGCCAGCTTCTCCCTCCGCAGCTCCACAACTGGAAGTAGAAGGGTCAGGGGAGTTGGTGAAGATGTGGTTGCAACAAAGCCTGCATGCTCCGTCTGCGACCCGGATTCGGTCCTTACTGTCCCTGGCGCTCCAACGGCTCAGGGCGTCGCAGATCGTGTGGTCCGCACTCTTCACATAAACAGATTGAACATCAAAATTGTGCTGCGCTGGTATCCAGAACAGCCTGCACACAAAGTGCATGACCCTTTTGATTTGGACCGACCCGAGGTCAAGGCCGCTCGGACCGTCTCATTGTCCGTGATCATGACCACCGTGCTCTCCTTCCAAAGGTGGCCCCAGGTCTCTGCCCACATCTCGAGTACGTTTATGTGGGCCCCCCTACAAGTCGGATCGGGTGTGGCGTGGTGGTGGCCCACCTCCTCCCTGGTCCCTCCCTCCTGTCTGGTCCCTCCCCGAAGGCTCCAATCCTCCAATCGCTGGCATGGATGGTCCCGAACCCCTCCCCGGAGGCGTCACTGTATGGCGGCCGATTATTTTTGCCTTTTGGAGAAGTCCAGCCACCATCGTCTATCCTCATGGAAACCCCCCGAGAGGCGGACCTTGAAGTGGGGTTTAGCCGCTGCGTTGATCGTGTCGTACATGTGTCTGCAGAACGTGCGGCCTCCCCAGACCACCTTCGCACAGTGCACCAGCAAGCCAACCAGACGCTCCAGCTGGATCCTCCTGGCCTTCTTTCGGCCCTCCAGGGCCAGAAGCGCCATGGTCATCCTGGCCAGCTTGTCCTCCGGCAGCGACATCTCCAGGGCAATTGTGTCGATGTCGATACCCAGGAACCTTGTTTTGGTGGACGGGGAGGTGACTTTTGGGAAGCTTATATAGAAGCCCAATCTCTGGAGGATCCCCATTAGGGTGGCCTGGGCCGCGCAGCCCGAGTTGAAGTCATGGCCTATGATACAGAAGTCGTAGAGGTAATTTACCACCTCCCCCACGCCCTCACGCACGGCACAGCGGACAACAAAATCAGACACCTTGCTGAAGACATAAGGGCTGGAGGCCAGCCCCATGCATAGCCTGTTATCTCTTAGAAAGACCGGGTCATTCCCGAAGTCCCAGAATATGCCCTGGCGGTCTCGGTCTCTCGGGTGGATGCTCACCACCCGGTAAGCATCGCGGATGTCCACGGTCGTGAGATAGTCCCCGGCTTGCATCAGGGCGGCCACATCGTCGACACTATTGTAGGAGAATTTGGCCGTCACGCTATCCGTGTAGTTGTTGACTGACTCACCCTCTGGTTTGCTGCAATCCACGATGCCCCTCACCCCCCCTCCATCCTTGGGGATGCAGAAGATGCACACATAGCGGTCGGTCCGCCACCCTGGTCAAAGCCCCTGCTTCGATCTCCTTCCTGAGTTTGGTAGACATGACCTCTCTGTCATCACGGTCTCCCCCGGAGCCCTGATGGCACTCATAGCAAGAGTCGGAGTCCCGGTTTATTACCATGAAGCGAAGCAGATGCCTTTCATGATATATTTGGCATCGGGGTCAGTATCCACCCTCATGAACAACTCTGTGAAGACCCTACATGGTGTAAAGTACGAGTCGACACCTTGAGTTCCAGTTAGTAACTGACTTTATTTGAGTACCGTCGCCATTGGTTACAATCCATATATCGCTGGTTCCCCGTACCTGCCGGATTGGCCTAGATACATCACATCTCCCCTTTTATATATATATATATTTTTAATGAATCAATAAGGAACCGGTCACCATCAGTAAAGGAAAGCGACATGTACTTAATCTAACTTACGACTATTACATGCTTGTGACAAAGTACTTGAGATATGTGTGTATAATCTGTGTGACAAAACACACAACAGCTCGCCTGCGACACTACCCGTTGTGATAAATACAACAATAAGTTCATCACCCTCCCAATTGTGCAATGTCCCTCTTTTAACTTACAGTAACTTAATAGCATCGTTAATCACAGATCCTTTATTTCATTCAATTCATAATATTAATATAACAATGTATATTATCATAATACCTTAGCTCTTTTACCTAAACGGTTAAAATCTATTTTGTAATACCTGAACGTGCAACAGACCTGTACTATATAACCTACACGTTAATCACAGATTCTTTATTTAATACAATTGTTAATATAAATATAAACAATGTCTAATAAAACAATGTATATTATACATAA
Source organism: Branchipolynoe longqiensis (assembly GCA_030323885.1). Classification (NCBI taxonomy): domain Eukaryota; kingdom Metazoa; phylum Annelida; class Polychaeta; order Phyllodocida; family Polynoidae; genus Branchipolynoe; species Branchipolynoe longqiensis. Next base: position 12,263,399 of record CM059202.1, on the reverse strand, counting down.
TGCCTTAGCTATTTTACCGAAACGGTTAACATTTATTTCGTTTTTCCTGAACGTGTAACAGACTTGTCTATAACAATTACATGGTAATGCTATACATACATGTAAAAAAAATGCATGCTTAAATGTACCTATTCAACAACTGTACATATTGGTTTAATGGCATACTTGTATACTGTTACATTTAAATTAGGTACCGTACAATTTCTATGTCTATTAAGAATAACTAACAACTATTGTTCTTGGTTAATTATGTACTCTGACTATACGTGCAATGTGAAAGTATTTTCCGGAAAGTACCTTATTTACATGCATTAGTGAACAGGAAGTTGACATAACATTTAATCAATATCATTGAATAAGCTTAAAGTGTTTAAGTTCACATGGATGTAGCGATTATTGTCTTTATTCACATGTTTTTCAGACACCCATTCTGTTTACTGGGCGAACCTCTCGGCCATACCGAGTCGTATATGGAGTTGTTACGACCGACTTAGTTTGTTGTGTGTCTAGTGTTGCATCAACCATCTTTGAATTAAAAACGTGGCATCGGTTTCTTTTTATTAAATGATTCTGTGCATTTAGGATAAGGTAGTCACGTGGACCTGGTGTACCAGCCCGTATAATTTTCCCAACCTGCCACTCTCCTCTGTGGTCGAGATATCTCACCCTATTTCCAATGTTTCACTTTTTGTGTTCCGGCCCTGCACTTTTATCATAGTAATTCTTTTGTACCTGTTGTCTGTGACAGATTTTGCCCTGTTTTGAGGGTTGTTTCTTCGTTCTTAAATTTTTATCTAAGACCGGAATTTGTTATCTCAGAGTACGAGACATTAGTAACTGAGCTGGCGAAACACCTATGCCCTGCAAAGTTGTATTTCTATAATTTAGTAATGCTATGTTGATGTCCCTATTGTCGACTAGTGACTTTTTTATCATTCGTTTGATAGTCTGTACATATCTCTCTACCTGACCGTTACTTTGTGCATACATCGGATTTGAGAATATGGGGATAAATTCATATTCAGTTGCAAAACGCAAATACTCTGCACTGTTGAATTGTGGCCCATTGTCGGAAACCATGTATTTGGGTATCCCAAATCTACTAAAAACTTGCTTCATAGCATCTATTATAGACAGACTTGTTGTCGTTGTTAATTCAACAACTTCCGGGAATTTTGTATAATAATCGATTAACAGTAAATATGTAATGTTTTCTACATAGAACAGATTCACTCCGACTTTAGAATAGGGTATATAGATTATTTCATGGTTAATCAAAGGTTCAGCGGCCTGTTTGTTTCTAAAACCCTGACATATCTGGCAGCGTGATACCTTGTCCTCAACTTGCTTACCCAGACCCGGCCAGAAAATTGTATCCCGCGCCAACTGCTTGCATTTAACTATTCCTAAATGGGATTCAAGTAGTCTTTGTAACATGTCTTTTTGTAACGGCCCAGGGATAACTATGCGGTTGTCTTTGAGTAAGATATTATCTTGTACTGTCATGTCGTATCGGTACGTGAAAAATGGTTTCACCGTGGGGTGTAAACCCCTATCATGTTTGGGCCATCCCTGTTTAGTGAACAACATAAGCCTCTGTAGGGTGCTGTCTTTTGCTACCTCTATTTTGATTTTGTCTAAAATGTTATTGTCCATGTCCAGAGCTGCCACCATCATGTCGTCGTCGAATAACTCATCAGGGCTTGTTACTGTTGTATGTGCCCTGGATAATGCGTCTGCAAAAAACATTAGGGTACCTTTAATATGGACAATAGAGATGTCATAATTTTGTAAACGCATTCTCATGCGCTGCATTCTTGCAGACAATGTGTGTATTGGCTTGTTCATAATGGCTACCAACAGATTGTGATCCGTCTCAACAGTTATACTTTTTCCAAATATATACTCGTGAAACTTTTTACAACCAAAACAAATCGCCAGCAATTCCTTTTCTATTACAGCGTAATTAGATTGGGTTTTATCTAATGCTTTCGACGCCATGGCAACTGGCCTTTGGTCCTGAAATAATGTAGCGCCAAGTCCAGACTTGGAAGCATCTACTTGCAAAACTATGTCTTTCTTGACATCAAAATATGTAAGTATAGGGGCTTTCGTTAGTAGCTGTTTAAGAGTTTCAAATGATTTTATTTGCTCTGTCTGCCAGTGCCATGCGATATCCTTTCCTAGGATGACTCGTAAAGGCTTGATTAATTCCGCCATGTTCGGTATAAATTTACTTACGTATCCCACCATCCCCAGGAACCTTTGTACCGCTTTTTTGTCTTGGGGTGTTGGCAAATCAATAATGGCCTGAATACATTCCTTGTTCGGCAACAATCCATTTGATGTTATCAAATGACCAACATAGTTAACCTGCGATTTACAAATTACAGACTTCTTGGGGTTAAGTTTCAAATTGAATTTTCTGGCTCTCTGAAAAACTTTTCTCAGTCTACTGTTGTGTTCAACAATATCTTTGCCATAAATCAAAATGTCATCTGTGATCACATTAACACCTTCTAACCCTCCCAGGATACTATTCATTTCTTCGATAAATATGTCGCCAGCTGTTTTTATTCCAAAAGGTAAACGTGTATATATATATCTACCCTATGGTGTGTTGAACGTGCATAACAGGGAACTTTCTTCATCCAATTCGATTTGCCAATATCCGCTATTAGCATCGATTACTGAGAATATTTTGGCTCCACTTGTGTTTGCAACTACCTCCTCAACTGTGCGGGTGGGGTAAGGGCCCATTAAAATTGCTTTATTTAATTTTGTAGGATCCAAACAAATTCGTATTTTGTTAGGTTTCCTCACAATAGTGATGGAACTGACCCATGGAGTTGGTGTTGTTTGTTTCACAATTACTCCTAATTCTAACATTCTATCTAACTCCTTACATACATCGTGAATTATTGCATTGGGAATTCTCCTAGGTGCATCAACAACAGGGGGTACTTTTGTATCAACATGAATGTGAGCCCCCACCTTTATTTTACCAAGACCTTTAAATACATCAGCAAAAATATTTACCAGGTCACTCGCACTTGTATCTGGGCTGATGCTCGTCGACACGGAATCCACTCTGGTTACTAAGTTCAGGTCGACACATGCAGTCTTTCCGAGAAGGGGTGTCCCTTCCCTCGTTATCTGGAACTTGAGATGATGTCCTTGGATCTCTATCCATGACACTCCAACCGGTTGGATGCGGTGACCAGAATACGTGACAAGGTGACATCGTGATGGAGACATGGTTAAACCACCCATCTTGTCGTAGACCTCCCTCAGGATTATATTGGCCTGGGAACCAGTGTCTAGCTTGAACTTGATCATCGTGTTGTGCACCAGTATATCAGCAAACCACAAACTATTTTGATCAGCATCATCGTCGTTCACCGCACCCACGAACAAATCACATTCCACATCTTGTTGTCTGCTATCACATATCCACTCCTCCTGTTCATCGGGACGTTCGACGGTCAACTCATCCACAACCGTTCTTCGCTTCAAAACACCACGACACATTTTTATGAAATGACCTGTTTTCTTGCAGGCCAGGCACTGCCTGTCCCTAGCAGGGCACCGACCTTGTTCATGCTTGTAACCGCAATTGGGACACTTTACGCCAGCCATATTTGCTACATTTGACCTATATAAATGGTCTTGTTGACGATATGGCCGTTTCCATGGCGCCGCGTGGTGCTGTGACGTCACGCCGTTATTATTCACTTTTGAAATGACATCGACGTTCTCAATCGGCACGCTGTGAGAACCATCTTCTAATAAATCCGACTGATGTTCACTTAATCAGGTTGGAGAGCTTACCTCGTTCGGGCTATGGTGGTAAATGTACCTAATTCGAGTACCGCTTCCATTTCCAAGGTCGAATTTCATATAAGATTAAGGTGCAGGTTCACAAATATGGTTGTGGAACACTGAGTTTTTGGAAGTTTTCATATTGGAATACATCACTAGAAAGGAAAAAATTATATCGAATTTCCTGAATATTCGTAGGACATTTAGTTGGGACCGGATTGAGTAAATTAACAGTGAATATTAGGAAATAATTCAGGAGTTACAACACATGTCTATAGGACAAAACTGCCCATGACAGTACTGTGTTGGTATAGCCATCAATCTCAAACAATAGAGCAGCCTCCAGTCAACCATGGGGGTATATGCTGGTCTGTGGCCCACTCATATACTTCCACTTGCCACTGGGGGAGGTCCTGTGGGGACTGTTGTGCATCATGTAGATATATTTTTTGCATCCCAATATATATATGCATAATAAATAATTCACTGTGATTATGCATCTGATGCATAATCACCACAAAGATGGCTTGTCTTGCTGGTACAACATTAAGAAAAACCTACCTTAAATATTATTGTATTTGATTTATTTCATTGTTTTGACAGCATATATACATATATACACATATACATATACACACATATACATATATTAATAAACACTTTATTGCATTTAAAATGGTATGTATAGCCTCCCAGCTTCCTGGTTCCAAGCCTCCCTCCACCACATCCCAAATATTTGAATAGAAGTAAAAAGTAATAAACAAAAGTAAAATAAATCAAATAAAAATGCCAACCACTCACCAAATATATGTTTATATATGGTTTTGGGAGAACGGTGAATCCGAACACATGGCCTCATGGGTTGAAACCCTGGTCGAGTCAAACCAATGATTTAACAATCTGTTACAGCAACATTAACATTCAACTTACCCTGTATATTATTGCATTTATATTTTATTTATTTTATTGTTGGTTATCACATTTTATTTATATTTATATCATTTGAATTGAGGCCTGCTGCCGGAGTCTCGGCACCGGGAGGCTGGGAACCCTGGTGCCGGGAAGCCGGGATTCCTTGCCCCGATAGGCTGCCATCTCCTCCCAACCCCCAACCCGAACCATGTATGCCTATTATAAATGCTAGACATATACCTATACATACCTATGCATACCTATGCATACATATATATACACATATTTGATATACATTCATATACATTCATATACACATATAAACGTACATAAACATACATAAACAATTTGTATATCTACCTACTATGGACCAAATTATGTAACTACCATAGTCATGAGTCTGAATTGAATGAATGAATATACATATATATACATACATATACATACATACATATACATACATATATATGGGTGGTTCTCAGAAGTTGTGTACCAATAGTGTGACATCAGTACCAGAAAATCAAAATGCTGCCAAAGTCCTATAAGCAAGTTTCCTCAATGTGTATGTCCTTTGCATCTGAATAATTGAAAATAAACATATTCTGGCATTTTTAAGTAGGTCAAATGATGCTCACACCCAATAAATAGCAGTATAGCATGGAAACCAATCTGACTCTAAAATCAAATATTTTCCACACAAAACTTGACATTTTTAGGACATTTCACATGCCACTTGCTTTATAAACAGTAGTAATAATAATTTGAAACCTCATTGCTATGTTTTGTCTTATTTGTGAATATTAAAGAGAAAAGCAAGAAAATATTAGCAGAGTAACGGATTAGCAGAGTAACAAAGTGGAAACAAACAATTTTACACAAATGTTCGGCTCAAATTTCAATGTTTAGGGGCAATTTCAGGATTTATCTTTACTATACCATAACTGGGTCATGCATAGTGTCAAATGGTGAAAATAATTCCTGTACTGTATCTGTACTCAGTGTTTGATACAGAGTTTCATAGTATTTGCAAGTGGAAACGAAATGTTACGATGTTAATGACTCCAGAAAATGTTAACTATTTCATCATTAACATTTTTTAAAAGAAATAAATGTCTTCAACTTAATGAAGACATTGTAATGACCATTTGAAGTGAAATGAGCTGTTGTTCAGAGGTTTTCATTAAGTTTGTGACACTTTATTTCAATGCTGTTGACAATGTCACAAATTAGTGATGTAATTTTCTATGTATTTAGCTACATCCATCCCAATAAGATACATAATACAGAATATTAACATTTACTTTTGATCTAAACTATCTCCCACATTATTTGGCTAACTGATGAAATCTAAATATTGACACTCCAATAAAGGGTTTCTTTGAAATATGCATTTCTAGTAGACTACCTCAAGTGGTACACAGTTTCTGAGAACGACCCATATACATATACATACATATACATACATATATATACATATACATAAAATTATCTGATGCATAATCCCCACGAATATGGCATTTCTCGCTGGTACAGCAACATTAATACAAACTTACCCTGTATATTATGGCATTCATATTTCGTTTATTTTATTGTTGGTTATCACATTTTATTAATATTTATATTATTTTAATTGAGGCCTAGTGTCGGGAGTCTCGGCGCCGTGAGGCCAGGAACCCTGGTGCCGGGAAGCCGGTATTCCCGGTGCCGATAGGCTGCCATCTCCTCTCCCACACCCATGGAAACCCAAACCCCCTATGCCTATTATAAATGTTATACATATACATACATACATATACATACATACATACATACATATACATACATATACATACATATACATACATACATATTAACATACATATATATATATATACATATATATACATACATATACATACATACATATATATATATACATATGCAGACATATATACATGACTCTACACACATGCATATAAATACATATTGTATTTAGAGATGACTTCATCACATATCTTAGAGTGGTCCTCTATTTGTCGCTGCTAAGTTAATCCATGTAGTCTGTGTCACTATCAGACTTATTGCAACAATGCAAGGGGCCTAAGCTCTGACACTTTCACACTCAGATTTTAACCAAACACTGCCATTACCCTAAATAATATTCCATTTATATTAAATTTATTTTTGATTATGCATGTACATGTACACATACTTTTAAAGCTATATGTATATATGCATATATGCACATACATATGTATGTATTATATATAATATATCAATAATATTGCAATATCAGGTGAAGAATAACTTACCTGTGTTCCTAAATGTAAGGATGACTGTGCCAGATCCTTCACAATGGTAATCCATTTGCAAGTACCAAGTTGACTGTTGTGTAGTGTGTGCCTTCAGAAATATGTGTGTGCAGTGCACTGTGGCACACACCCTTATAAACCAAATCCAATCCACTCTCACACCTATTCAAAGGGCATAAGCTCTGACACATTCACACTCAGTGAGCTCAGCTGTCAGTGGAGGTGCAGCCCAGAGAACCATTGGCAACCTGAGGTGTGAAAGCTTTCCTTGGCAGTTCTTGGTTAAAATCTGAGTGTTAAAGTGTCAGAGCTTAGGCCCCTTGCAATAAGTCTGAGAGTGAAACAGACTACACATGGGTTAACTTACCAGTGACAAATGGACCACTCTACAATATGGGATGCAGTCATCTCTAAATACAGTATGTATTCACATATATATATATATCTACATATATATATATATATATATATATATATATAATTATGTAGTCACATATATAGGTCTCCATATGTATATATGTATACATATATGTAGATGTGAATGCATGTATATATAGACATATATACACATAGGTGCATATGTAATATGTATATTTATATGTATACACATATGTATCTTTATATGTATACACATATGTATGTTTATATCTATATATATATATTATATGTATACATACATGTATATGTAAATCTAAAAATAATGCCAATAATGATTAAAATAATACGGTAATAATAATGACAAGAATAATGATAATAACGATAATAATGATAATAACGATGATAATAATAACAAATATATAATGATAAAAATGGAATAATACTTGACGTTACCCGACCTGACTTTACCCGACCTGAGTTTACCTGACTCTACTTTACCCGACTCTACTTTACCCGACTCTCCTTTGCCCGACTCTCCTTTGCCCGACCTGACTTTACCGGACATGACTTTACCGGACCCAACTTTACCGGACCCGACTTTACCAGACCCGACTTTACCGGACCCGTCTTTACCGGACCTGACTTTACCAGACCCGACTTTACCAGACCTGACTTTACCAGACCCGACTTTAGCCGACCCGACTTTAGCCGACACAACTTTACCCATCCCGAATTTACCTGACCCGACTTTACCCGATCTGGCTTTAGCCCAAACAAGTTTGAGTTAACTGATCGTTTGGTTTAACCGAGCTTGGTTTAATGGGGTTGTATTGTATCCCTATATAAACATATATTTGCTGAGTGGTTGGCATTTTTATTTGATTTATTTTACTTTTGTTTATTTCTTTTTACTTCTATTCAAATATGTGGGATGAGGTGGAGGGAGCCTCAGAACTGGGAAGCTGAGAGGTTATACATATCGTTTTAAATCGATAAAGTGTTTATTAATATATGTATATGTGTGTATGTGTATATATGTATATATGCTGTCACAACAATAAAATAAATCAAATACAATAATATTTAAGGTAGTTTTTTCTTAATGTTGTACCAGCATCTTTGTGGTGATTATGCATCAGATGCATAATCACAGTGAATTATTTATTATGCATATATATATTGGTATGCAAATAATATATCTACATCATGCACAACAGTCCCCACAGGACCTCCCCCAGTGGCAAGTGGAAGTATATGAGTGGGCCACAGACCAGCATATACCCCTATTGTTGGCTGGAGGTTCCTCTATTGTTTGGAATTTATGGCTATACCAACACAGTTATAACATGGGCAGTTCTGTCCTGTAGCCATGTGTTGTAACTACTGAATTATTTCCTAATATTCACTGTTAATTTACTCAATCCGGTCCCAACTAAATGTCCTACGAATATCCAGGAAATTAGATATAATTTTTGGCTTTATAGTGATGTATTCCAATATGTAAACTTCCCAAAACTCAGTGTGCCATAAGCATATTTTTGAACCTGCTACCTAATCTTATATAAAATTCGACCTTGGAAATTGAACCGGTGCTCGAATGAAGTATTTAACCACCATAGCCCGATCGAGGTAAGCTCTCCAACCTGTTAATCGACATATATCAATGCATTTGTCCAATGATAAATCACTCGTTTGTAACAGTCGGTCTCATAGGCTTCTGCTCTTGATACCACACACAATTCTATCACAAAGCAGGGAATCTTCGAGTCCACCGTATTGACAATACAACACCCGGCAACGAAGATTCCTTATGTACGTGTCCATGCTTTCGGTGGACTGGTTAAGAGAATTGAATTTGTATCTTACCACCGTAATGTTTGTTTTTTCCATCACAATAAGTCCTAAAGGATTTCTATTAGTACCTCAATCTTGTCCCGATCTTGCACAGCAATATCCAGGGTTCTATGTACTTTCTGGGCCTCAGCTCCTGCGACGTGTAAAAATACGCAGCACTGAACTTTTTCCGATTTAGAACTAACTCCCGCAGCTGTAGCATAAATTCTGTATGAATCAATCCATTGATACCAGTTCAGTGTGAGATTGCCATCTAGGTTGAGTGGCATCGGGGGTTTTAATCCAGATAATACCATAATCCTTGACGGCAAGCCACATCTGACACCATGTAAAGTACGAGTCGACACCTTCAGTTCCAGTTAGTAACTGACTTTATTTGAGTACCGTCGCCATTGGTTACAATCCATATATCGCTGGTTCCCCGTACCTGCCGGATTGGCCTAGATACATCACACATGGCTTCATCTGGGACACAACACCCTCAATACTGTGCGTGCAGCTGCACACACCTGTCATGGGGTTGGAGTAACACAGTCATGGTGGGATGTGTGAGATGGATAGTTGGCGCCAGGATAGAGCGTCATCTGCCAATGTTGGGGGGGTTCTACACGCTGAATTACAAGTGTCGCTCTGCAACATGAACGCTAATCTCCTTGAAACATAAAAGATTGGTCGTAATGGGAGCATTATCCCCATTAGCTCCGCGCTCTGCCTTTTTCCTGTCTGGCTCTCCATCACCGCTGCTTCACCTCGGACCGCTGCACCCCCTCGGGCTCCTCCAGCATGCCCGAACACGGAAAGGGAAGGGGCCGCAAGAGCTCCCGGGCGACCGCCCTGGCCACGCCACTCCGGGCTCGCGGAGGCCCACACCTCGGGCCTCGGCGACCTGGGCCGCCCGGGCGCGAGCGCCGCGATACTCGAGGCCCTGCACCGCCTGACTACGCGCATGGACGCCCTCGAGTCGGGCGGAGCCCGAGGAGCACCGGAGCAACCTGAGGCCGCCTACACCACGCCGCCCGCCCCAGCTCCTCGGGCGCGGGCCGCCGCCGGGGCCCGGCCCCCGCTGCCACCTCAAGCGACTCTGCCCGGGGCAGCCCACCCCCACTACCAACGGTACGACCGCCTCGCCGCCCAAGGCGGGCCCGCTCCGCCCCCCGCATACCTCCAGGACGTGGTCGAGCAGCACACCCCAGCATCCGCTGGGGTGCGCTGGGGCTGTTCGCGACATCCTCGCTTCCGCCGAGGCGCAACGCACCATCAGGCGCCAAGGCATTCCTTCGGATTACATCTTCCCCTCGGACCTCGTGGAGAGGGGCCCTGAGCGGAAACCGGTGAGGAGGGGCGAGGCGACCAAGGACGAGTACAACCTCGCCCTCCTCACCCTCGCCAGCCATCCAGCCTTCCCCGCGCACTCCGTCCAGGGCCTCCACCACCACCACCACCTCACCGTGATGAGGGACATCCTGGTGCATCCGTGGCCTACCGTCCGCCATTATTCCGAGGCCATATTCACCTGGATAGCGGACGGGAGGCTCCCCCACGGATGCCACGATCCAGTTGCCCTCAACATGCTGAGGATGGACTCCCTCACCATACCCGCCGCCCTCACCCAACCCGCCCCGGCAGCACCAGCTCCCCGAGGCGAGGATTGTGCCCGAGGCGCACCCCTGCCCCGGGCCCAAGTCGACACGATAGGCAGACTCACGGGGCCCCCTGCCCCGCCTGGAACCGCGAGCCCGCCTTGTGCGATCGGGCCACCGTCGGGGAGGCCCACGGCGAGGTGGGGGACAGGCACCGGCACGTGTGCGCCTACTGCGCCAACGTGCGGCGCATACTGACCATGCACAGCGAGGCCGGCTGCATCACCAAGCAAGCCCGTGAGTGCCAGACCCCGGCCGCCTCGGCGGATTTTTGATCCGCCGCCCCCCCCCCCCCCCCGACCGGCCCGGGGGGCCCTCCCCGGCGCCTCACCCTCACCACTGCCGACAGCCCCGTGAACCCCACCAACAACCCCCCAGCGACCACCGATCGAAACGCCGCCCAGACAGAGCCGGGGATCATCACCTCGCACCTCACGCCTCAGACACAGCCCAGCCTCACGAGGAACCCTCCCCAGACAGCGCAGCCGCCGACCACGACACCGCCTTCATCAACCCGCCCGAACCGACCCCGACCCCCACCCCGCCCAACCCTGAGGACTTCGCTGCCCCCCTGCTCGACCCTCGCCGGACCTCCTCCCCGCAGCCCTCGGGAGCGAGCCTCCCTTTTTTGGCCGCCTGCTCCCCGTCCATGTAGGCCCCGGACACTCGTTCACACCCAGACCTGCAACCCCGGGCCCCTGCCTCGGGCGCGCCTCGGGCCCTCTCCTCCATTTTGGTGGAGGGCTCCACGGCGCCCCCCCCCCCCTCACCTGAACTCTTACCTACCTGACATTTGCTCCTTATGAGCCCCTGATCTACTTAGTTGTTGTTCCTGCTCCTCAGGAACCTTACTTGACTGTCCTTACTGTGTTCCTCTGTTATTTTTCCTCACTGTTGCTCTGTACCCCTGTTGCCCGAGGCGTCACAATAAACGCCTCCTTTTCCCACCTCCGCCTTGCCTTCTTCCTTTTCGCGCATCGGTCGTAATGCAAGCATTGCGCTTGATGCATGGAGAGGAAGAGACCCTCCCCCCGCCTCCCCGGTCGTCGCGCAGCATTCGCACCTCGCGCAACGTCCGCCTCTCACCCCTCCTCCTCCCCCTCCACCGGCCCGCGGCTTTCGCACTCACCTGCCACCACCCTCCTGCCCTCCCTTATAAGGCCGCCCGTCGGCCTCCCTCAGCCATTCGCCTTCCAGCCCTCCTCCGCGCTCTGCCTTTTTCCTCCACCCACCAACCCAACTCTCTTCAAGTCTCCTCTCTCCTCCTCACTGGTGGAGGGCTCCTCGGCGCCCCCCCCCCCTCTCACCTGAACTCTTACCTACCTGACATTTGCTCCTTATGAGCCCCTGATCTACTTAGTTGTTGTTCCTGCTCCTCAGGAACCTTACTTGACTGTCCTTACTGTTTTCCTCTGTTACTTTTCCTCACTGTTGCTCTGTACCCCTGTTGCCCGAGGCGTCACAATAAACGCCTCCTTTTCCCACCTCCGCCTTGCCTTCTTCCTTTTCGCGCATCATCAAGGTAATATTCATCTACATCGGTGTTTGAGGATAGAAATTGGGGTGTGGCACTATCTACAGTCATAGTCTGGTTCATGTAAATAGGGTGCACTCAATAGCAATGTCTTCTTTCCAGCAAGGTGTTTTAACATTATTAAGACAAGTACAACTTCATTCAGTGTGAGGTGGTGCTCTTTTTCATTCCACACAATCAATTACAATTTCCGAATTCCAAACAACTAATAAAATAGTCATAGAATGTCTAGCTTATTAATTAGTATATAACATATACATACTTCCAATTTTAACATTTTAATTTGTTTGTTACCTGACTAAGTAGGATACCTTTCAATGGTGGATTGATTAGCTATATCCTTTATTGAAATTATTTCTTAAATTAGTGAAACTAGTTAGCTTACAAAATGCATTCAATTTACACTACACATACCTGGTAATATCAATATAACCTCAGCGCATTTTTGTCCTGTGTATCCAGTTGGGCAACTAGTCTGATGACATTCACCAGTACGTATATGGCAGTTCTCATATGGGCTATAGCAGTTGCACTTAAAGCCACAATTCAAGCCATAATAACCAAGGGGGCACTCTGCAAAGACAACAGCATATAAATACATTAGTACCTAATCTAAATCACTGAAATATCAGCATACTAATTGTATGCGCTCTTACCAAGACAGACCTACATTGCTTCATGGGCGCTAATAATTTCATCATCTAAATATGATGCAATCTGAGTAATATTTATCAAACCGTTAGCCTATGTGATGCAACCTAGGGCTGATAGTGATTGTTTCTATGCTGCTGTAATCTAGCCAGGACCAAAGAAAGGTTTGGTACATGGTGAGCAGAACATCTCTCCGCTCCCCACTCCAAGCTGGACTCACCCTCAGGATATCATGAGGACAACCAAGCTGAAGTGCATTAGGGGACTAGAACATTCATGTTAGTACATATTGAACTTATCAGGAGCTAGAAGCTAACATTATAAGTAGAATTCAATGGGACAAATCTGGACTTACTCATACAATAGCCAGTGACATCATCACAGTGTTGCTCACAGTCACATGTTTTAACGCAGTTCTTGCCCCATCTGTTCGTTGGACATACTATGAAAATAAACCAGAATACTTCAAATTTCCTAATTCAGTCAACTTCTCTAATTGCATTAAATGTATATATATATATGGGTCATTCTCAGAAACTGTGTACCACCATATTCGTTTCCACGTTACATTGTTAATACAGATATTTCACAGGTAGGATTGAGAGCGCTTATTGTCCTTTTTCCATTCATTGTTCTGTCTATTAATTGACCTGTGATTGAATAAAAGCAATTTGTGCCACGTCTGTTTCATCGTGAATGATATATTTATGGCCACAGGATATAAAATCCCCCCCCCCATAAAGGTTTTATTACTAATTGATAGAATTTATTTAGTAAACTATAACAGGTGGTACAGATTAGCTGCCATCAAAAAGGTTAAATGTTTTCCTGTTTTACTTTAGTGAAAAGGTCATGCATGCTGTTTGCAGTGTAGAAGTGTTGGCTCAGGGAAAAAAACGTAACACAATTTGTCAAATGTGTTTGAGTGTCAGTGGGGAATGACACCCAATACATTCCGGGGGAGGGTCCCCCTTGAGCAGAAAAGCAGGTATAAGCCACAGGTGGCCAATACGGCACCGGCTACGGACCACTTGGTTCCGCCGTCCTCCCGCATGTGGTGGTTTTTCCAAGTACTGTTCAATTTCTTGCAGTTTATTAATGTTGTCTTCCCACTCATGTTGCTATTTGGATTTGATGTGGGTGCTTATTAGTGATTTAAGATCAGAGTGAGGGATCAGACATTGCTCAACATCAGAGTTCAGAGGCTTCTTCGCAGCCCGATCTGCTCGTTTGGTTCCTCAGATGATGGCTATGACAGGCGGCTGTCATATTCATCCTTTGCCAGATGGTTCATTTTATAATGACAGGCAATCAAATAGACTTAATACTGGTTGTAAATTATACTGAAAGAGCCTGTCCAAAAATGGACCATCGAATATGATTTTTGTATACTAGGTGGTGGTGCTACTCAGGCAGCATACTGGCTGCCACTCAGGTAGCATGTATGTGGTCACTCAGGCAGCATACATGCTGCCACTCAGGCAGCATGCAGGTTGGCACCCATGCAGCATGTAGGCTGGCATTCAGGCAGCTTCTCAGGCAGCTTGCAGGTTGCGAATCAGGCATCATACAGGCTGTGACTCAGGCAGCATGTGGGTTGCGACTCAGGCAGCATGTATCCTGCGACTCAGGCAGCATACAGGCTGACACTCAGGCAGCGACTCAGGCAGCAAGCAGGCCACCACTCAGGCAGCATGTTTGATTGGTTGGTGGTTTATTTATTGGTATAACAATTGGTTTCTTTATTGGTATAACAAGTTATGTGTCTCATATATGAATCTGGTACATTAACGGCTAATTAAAGTCTGTCTGCTTGCCACAGCTTAAAGTGTCTGTGCGTCCGTTCGACCAAGGGTACATAACAGGACAGTAACTGTTGAAGTCAGAATCTGTAGGGAAAATAAAGCCAGTAAGTAAACAGAACTGCATGTGTATTTCACCAATTCATCCCCACATACGTAAACAATTCTATTTGAACATCTAAATAACAATAAATGATCAAAGTGTTTTACAAAACATACCCAATCATGTGCAACATACTGAGTTTGTATCTCCAGTTGCTAACTTAAGCTTCTAGATGTCCAGCAAGATCCTTCCTCTGACCTGAAACTTTCCTTCGTTATTTAGAAGATTAAACAAGAATCATAAAAACTGAAAAGTATGTATTCAGCAACAACACAATGTGTAGATGGAAAACAACCAGACTAGGTCATGTCTTATGATAAACTATATAATAGACACAGAAATTGATCTGAAGGATTAATTAATATAAGTACAAATCTTACCTCTATATAGATATCCTGTAGCTGCAACCTCACATAGTGCTAGAGTGGTTTCCTTCATGTGTTGTACTTTAATTGAGGTTATGCCCTTGTTTGGTAAACATATTAAAGGTTGAATATCCTGAACGAATCTGATTGATTCACAGAATGTCCGTCGAATCATCTGTTTCCCCTCATCTTTATAGAGCCAAACTGCCGTAAAACGTGTTTCCTCTACAAGCAGATCAATAGGGAGATGACTTCAACAAAGCCTAATTTACAATTTGATTGATTGATTGATGGGTGGTTGCTTTGCGCCCTGCCGGCAGCATAGACCATATTCACGACAAGAACTATTTGTTTTTTTATTCAGACCATCAATTTGACATGTTAAAGCATACAATCAATTATGTGTCAATAAATCAACGCAACTTAATCCAATGTGTTTGAGTATCAGTGGGGACTGACAGCCAATACATTCAATGGGAGGGTCCCCCTGGAGCAGAAAAGCAAGTGTTAGCCATGAGTGTCCAAAATGGCAGCGGCTAAGGACTAAGACTACTTGGTCCCTCCTGCATGAGTCTGTGGTGGTTTTCCCACAGATGGTTCAATTGCAGTTTATTAATGTTTTTATCCCACTCATGTTGCCATTTAGATTTGATGTGGGTGGCTATTTGTGCTTTCAGATCAGAGTGGCCTAAGTTACAAAATGATGAAACAATGTTATTGACATGTGCTTTAAGTAAAACAATAAAGCACTTGTTTTGGATATGCAACCATATTATTTCGGCCATTTGTTTGTCCTTGTGTTTGATAGGTCATTGCTGATAACTGGCTGACTGTCTTGGGGTAAGTCTTGGATAGCTAACAGGTTGTTGAGCTCATCTTGTTCCAGTAATGATAGTATTGAACGTTCCCAAATGATGCAGGATATCCAAGTCGTGTGGAAGTAATCTCGCTTTCAAATGCAATCAAGGGCAATTGTGATCTATGACCTTGTATGTACCCTTCTTCGGGAAATACATAACCTACTCGATTAACACTTTCACTACTTTAGCCACTTTAGTTTTGTACCCAGCCACAAAACAACATATCATGACGATGCTAGGTTTCTGATAGGACTTTAGGTAAATACCCTTGTTTTTAATTGGTTCTAAAACTATATGCAATGTAATCAGATTGTACCAGCAATATAGACCCTAACCATTGCCTTCTAGGAGGTGAAGAATGACTTACAGTGATGTGTGATATATATATATATATATATATTTATATATCTATATATATATATGTGTATATGGATAGAGTTGTTGAATAAATAGATATATTTATTCTTCATGAATCTACACTAGGGCTTGGTGTGACCAACCGATTGATTGGACTGGTGTAACAGGCGAGATTAAACCCCCCCCCAGCCAGATTATGTGATATATAATTTATTATATGAGTATAAAGGGGCGGAGCTGCTATTCTATATGTTTTTATGGAAATGTATATTTAATTGCTTGCTATTTATTATCGATGTATTGTTTATTGTGCTATTTGCTGCGGGCCAAGAGAGCGTCCCGGGGGAGGCGACTTCGGGCGGCAACTGCGCTACTCAGCCTCCAGTCAGTCGCAAATTTGACTTGGTGCGGATGTGACTCCAGTGTGCCCTAATCCCACTGTTCGTTGGTACACATGTAGCTACAGCGGTCTAGTCATGGTGCTAGACATATGCCAAGCTTGTGGCGATGAGCAGGAGCCCCCAAGGGGGGGGGGGGAAGTGCAGGGTAGTGAAGTCGAAACTGGGGAGACGGGCAGTTAAAGTGGAAGCCGCCGATGACTATAACCCGAAGGTGGAAAGCGGGGATGACTAAACCAAAGGCACATGAGACGGACAACGTGGTTGTAGAGCCAGATGCAGAGGAATTGGAGCTAAGGAGGATGCTGGCGGCCCGAGTGCTGTCCCGGCGGAAAGCGGAGCTAAATGCGGAGCTAGAGGAGGAGATCGAGGCGGTGGAAAGCTCTGACGGCAAGTCGTCGAATGGGAGCAAGCAGAAGAAGGCTAAGTCAAAAAAGGTGAAAATGAAAAGGAGTGGAAAGAAGCGTGACATATGAGGCGACACCTTGAGCCCGAGCTCGGAGGACTCGTCGTCGTCATCATCATTGTCGGACTCATCAGATTCAGACAACGACAGGGACAGCAGCAGAGAACGTCAGAGGAGGAGGAGAAAGAAGAAAAGTAAGTTCTCCCTTGAGCGCTATACAAAGGGGAAAAAACGTATGAGCCGCCTGAACTTTACTGACCTGTTGTATGCTGGTCTGATGTGGGGCATTAAGCATGCTAGTAAGGTCAAAATGGACGTCGACGATCTGAAGGGGTACATGGGGCACCTTGCTTAAATGACCATCCATTCAACAACTAACAATTACACGGACGAGGCCTACAGAGGCTACGACGAGGCAGTAAGGGAAAAAGCACATGAGAAAGGGGTCCATGCTTTCAAGATGGGGGACAACGGATTGTCGTTGCTCCATTTCAACATGGACAACCTCTCGTTCATACAAATCAGGAGAGGGAAAGCGACAAAAAGTATGGGGGAGCCTAGTGCCAGTCGGACTAACAAGATCAAAGGGGTGTGCTTGGGGCATAATTACAACAAAGAGGGTTGAACGCGGGAGAGATGCGAGTGGGACCATCATTGTTTGTCGTGCAAAAGCAAGAATCGCGTAGTTGATGCCTGTCCTAACAAGAAATTTTGGCTAAAAAAAGATGCGGGTGACATTGTGGTCGGGGGTTGTGATGGTAGTGGTTTTGCGCTCGGGAGCAGGAGGTGCCACCAAAAAAGTTCTGAGGCAACGTTCAGTCGCCCAGACAATTGGAGTAAGGTAAGGGTTGTGGGGCCTGTCGCAGCACCGCACATGCGGGTATGGGCGACTTAGGGATTAGTGGGGTGGGGGGTGTTGGCCCCTTCACCGAGCTGAAACCGTCGCCGGGTCTGTATGTGGGGGGGGCATGAAGCATCTGCCGTGGGGGAGCATGTCCAAGATGGCACGGATCTCGTGTGTGAGACTGCCAAGACCAAAAGAGTGCCCGGTCCTTCCATGGATGCCCACCAGGACGTTGGCGGGGATGCGGCCGCAACCAGTAGTCTGAGTTCAGGCAGTTTCTGCATTTCTCATCCTGAATTATGTGAACGGAAGAGTGACTGGCTCCGGGTAATCGGCCGGGAATCCGGGGCCAGCAGTCATGTTGGTCTGATATGTACTCTCTGGGTTGTCGATCGTGAGGGCACTGACACCTGGTGCGAACACTTTATTGATATTTTTGATGATTGTGTTAATGGATGCTGTAATTGTGTTTACCTTGTCGAGGGTGTCTGTGCTCAAATTAAACCTTGTCGTGTATACACTGAATGTTTCTGTCGAGGAGATATAGATCCTGACTGGGACTATATCGTGCGAGGCACCTGTTTTGGTTACAGAGTTATTAATAATGACTGCGAGGTTAGTTATCAAAAAGAGAACTATGGTTCTGTCACAAAAGGTGATGTGTCGGTAAGGTAGGTTGCAGGTAGAGATCGATGCTGAAATCCTAACAATTGTTTATGAACCTTGTGCTTGCATCCACGCCATGGGGGGAGTTCCTAAAGGCCATGACGATTTCTGTGCTATTATTGACTGTTCGAGCCCATCGGGATATTGTGTGAACGATAATCCTCAAGGTTGTCAAGTAGACTTTAGTTACAACACTGTGGAGTCGGTCACAGAAATCTTGCTAGAAGGGGATTATTGTGCTACTGTCTATATTAGCAATGCATATCGGGCGATCATTATACATCCGGGTTGTAGGGACCGCCAGGGCCTCGCATGGGATTTTGGGGGTATTGTATTCGGGGGTACTGTATTCCTGCGAGACAACCGGCTTTG
Organism: Branchipolynoe longqiensis; assembly: GCA_030323885.1. Classification (NCBI taxonomy): domain Eukaryota; kingdom Metazoa; phylum Annelida; class Polychaeta; order Phyllodocida; family Polynoidae; genus Branchipolynoe; species Branchipolynoe longqiensis. The sequence continues at coordinate 12,244,144 of CM059202.1, read as the reverse complement.
TATGGGCCTCAGTAGCAGCCCTTATGTCTTCTCTAACGTTAGCCACTTTGTGGTGCGATGTATGGTCCGTGAAGGGCACCCGGAGTGTATAAACTATCTGGATGATTTTTGTATTTTAGCCCGAACTGAAGTCGATTCTGCGCTGGCTGGGGTTCTATCTGAGCTTTAAGAAGTTAACCTACCCCCATCAAGTAACCAGATTTCTTGGGATCGTGATCGACTTGGTCGCTATGGAGCTTCGGCTGTCATAAGACTAGCTAAACAAACTACAAGAGCAACTACGTTACTTCCTCCGCCGCAAAAAAGCCACAAAGAGAGAGCTGGAGAGCCTTAGCAGGCGTGTTAGCACACTGCTGTAAAGTTGTGCATGGTGGCCACACCTTCCCACGTAGGGTATATGACTTAGTGGCATCGGCCAAAAATCGCGATCATAAAATGAGACTAAATGCCGAGTCCCGTCTGGATCTCACCTGGTGGTTGGATTTCGCAGCAAGTTTTAATGGCAAAGCAAAATCATCAGATCATCGAACCCATGTATATCGGTATACAGCGACGCATCTCTGTTTGGGTTCAGCGCCACCCACAACAGCAATTAGCTAGCAGGGGCTTTCAAATATGGTAACGCGAAAACCATCGAGTGCTGGCTAGGCCATCACTTCGAGGCCGCCAAGGACGTGGGTTGTTGAACGGACAACATTAACACCCTGGAATTGTGGACGATTCTGGCAGGTGGGCGGAGGTGGGGCCATTTGTGGGAAGATAGGACAGTGGTGTTTGTAACAGACAACACACAGGTACAGGCAGCCCTGAACTAGGGTAGAAGTAAAAACAAAACCACCATGGCATGGTTGTGCCTCATATTCTGGATTTTGATCCACCATAATTTTGATATCCAATCGGTGTATATCAAAGACAAAAAACAATATGATTGGTGACAGCCTCAGCAGGCTCAGTGAGTTTAAAAACATTCCACATGTGGGTGATGCGGATGCGGCAGGGTCCATGTGTTGCCATGATCTCTTCCATTGTTGATCCAGACTGGGCCAGGTTGTGGAAGGAGTGTGGTGCATTTGAGGACGCCCATTATGCCGACACCCCCAAGCTGAAGAGGACAGTCCAGGTTAAGGCCTACCTGGAGTTCTGCGAGATATTTGCAGAAAGAGTTTCCCCCTACCCCTGCCCATCTGATCAAATCTGCATGTACATGTCATGTTTAGCATGTCGCATGTGTTATAGTTCGATACGGCAGTATATTAGTGCGTTGAACAACCACCTGAAGGACTTGGGTTGCCCAGCCATTGACTATAAAAACCATCGTATTTGTAAGTATGTGTCAGGTATTCGTAGATCACTGGGCGATGCAACCTTTCAAGCACCCCCCTTACTGCCAGCAGATCTGTTAAAACTGTTTGCCATTATGTGGTTGACTCCGGGTCATATAGCACTACGAGCGGCGATATTGTTATCGTTTAGAGCACTGCTCCACAAGTGCCATGTATCAGACTCAGATTCATCATTGCTCAGATCAGACTTCACCTTTCACAGGTGAGGATGATGGTCCGGTTCGTAAGTCGAAGACCATCCAATACCGAGAGAGGACACACTTAATACCAGTTTCGTGTGTTGAATCCAGCACTGTGCGCGGTGTACTGGGTTCGGAGACATTTTGCCAATATCAACTCAGCTCCAGAGACTCACGCCTTCCGGCCCCAACATGGTGGGGGTTTGGGTCTCGATGCCTTACTCGTTTTACCTGGCATCTCTAAAGTACTTGTGTGCCCGGGCTGGCCTGCAGCCGGGGAAATTGACCACCCACAGCTTGCATAGGGGCGGTGCCACCTTTTTGAGAAAATGTGGTGCTTCTATCCTTGAAATCAAGGAGCATGGGGATTGGAAGTCAGACGCAGTATTCGAATATCTGCAATCCCCGATAGAGGAGAGACTATCAGCGGACATCAGAGTTGCCTCCTTGCTAGCAAATGCAGTGATAATCTTTTGTTTCGGTGTGTTTGGGCCTTTTGAGGTACCAGCCAGAATTTGTCTCATCCAACTATAAATTGTGAGTTTGTTATATGTCCAGACTCGACCAGGGTTCGAACCCACGATCCAATGGTCTACCAACACGGGAGATGGACGCTCTAACCCATGCAGCCATCCTGTCTGGTTCAACTAATAAGTTGTCCCATAGATGTACTTATTACAAGCTTACAGGGGCATAAGACCTGACACTTTCAATAACTGCCCAAAGAAACCTGCTACACCTGAGAATGCTCCAAGTGAACCTGTTACATACCCTCCACTGGCTCTGCTCTGCCTCCTATTTATGGCCGATCCAGTTAGGTGGTAATCGAGGGTTATGGTTATCTTTTCTTATGGTTACGCATGTTATTAGTGATACTGCTCTACATGGCCAGAATGTGCTACTATCGTGCATAAGGTATACTATCCTGCATAAGGCATACTATCCTCCATAAGGCATACTATCCTCCATAAGGCATACTATCCTGCATAAGGCATACTAACCTGCATAAGGCATACTATCCTGCATAAGGCAGACTATCCTGATTCCCCCCTTTTGATATTTTCTATCCATATGAATTATATATCAGAGCTTACCCTATAGTAGAGACACACATGACACAACATGCGATTTGAGTCCAGCACCAGCAGAAGTGTAGATGGATAATGCTCCTGATGCTTAGTTTTATTCAGTTTATATATGCTTTGGATACATGCAACAGTGGATGTTATCAACAATCTTATCAGTTGCTTTCAGGGCTCACCCCTCACCTAGATTTGACGACCACCTGGCTATCATGGGCTTAGATAAAGCGTGGTGACTGTGTGTCTGGGTGAGGTAAGGGTGAAGGATTGTGCATAAAGGGGCATTGTTTCCCTCCCCCAGTGTGAGCCTTATAAAGGGAGTACTGTTTCATATTTAGCCATCCCGATATTCAATATACGCTTAATCGGAGAATTTTACACAGTGCTCTGGCGCAGACAAGAGATATTATTCGATGAATAAATACTTGAACCAACAAAAATGAGAAATTCTATATGTGTGTATGTGTGTAATTGTTTGTCTCTCTCTACATATATATACAGTAAAACCTCTCTAAGTCGACTGACCCTGGGACCACCTTTAAATAGTACATTTAGGGATGTGGTCGTTTTAGGTGGGTTTTTTTTTAATCCTTACAATGGTGTTGTATATCTTGTAAAAATACAACGTCTGAACGCTTTGACTTCTGGTTAATGAATGCTTTATTCACTGTCCAGGGGGTCGAACTGCCGACACCCACTTGTCTACTACATCATCTCATTCGCATATTACTTTGTTCTCTCCATGTGCCTGGATACCTTCTACGCATATATTACATCCCCCTTCACAAATATTTTGAATTCACTGAAATTCAACAATTCACTTTCATACACATTGTCCAACAATAACATGTCTGTCCTTGACTTGCTTATTATAGTTTGTGTGACCCCTTAAACTCAGGTCCTGTGGTTGTATGTTCAACTTTACAGATTCTGACACGGTGATAACAAGTGTATAATGTAAGCAGAACAGTCCGGGTTGTGAAACTTAATGCTAAAATGCAAACCCTTAGTATGTCATCTCGACTGGGCATCTTATAAGCTTCATAGGTTTAGACTGTTGGCTTGCCCCGACCTGACCTAGTTAGATTTGATGCACCCGTGTCACAATTTACACTGCCCTGATTTGCTGGCACGTCCATCGCCTGCCCGATCAGTTTGGGCTGTGGTGCTTCAGGCACCCTCATTATTTTAACCCTGTTTCTGTACAACATGTTACCTGATTCATTTAGGATTTGGTATTCCCTACCCGATATACCTGTGCGTCCCAACACTATCCCCTTCTTCCATTTCCCCAAAAGATTTTTGTATTTTCCACTGTTACCAGGCCTTATAGGTTTGTGTGCCCTGCCGCATTTCTTATCAAGAACATTTGGTTGGCTCTGTTGACGTTTCGCTGTTTGTCTTCTTTTTGTGGCTTGTGTCTCAGGGTTTCCAATTACTTTTCACTGTTGGAATTCTCTACCGTAGTCTCCTGCTCATGAGCAGTTGAGCTGGAGATGCATCTACCACGGGCAACAGTGTGTTTCTATAGTTGAGTAAGGCTAGTTGAAAGTCTGTGTGCATGTCCACACGTCTCTTAGCATGTTTTTTATTGTTTGTACAAATCTCTCGATTTGGCCATTACTACGGGGGTATTGGGACTCAAATATGAGGCTAAAATGCCATAGTGTTGTGCAAATTTGTTATATTCATCACTTTTGAATTGTGGACCATTGTCCGAGATTACCTGTTTGGGAATCCTATGTCTAACGAAATCGTATTTCATCCCTTCAATCACAGTGGCAGATGATGTGTCTGTGAGCAGTGTGACCTCAGGATAGTTTGTACAGTGATTTACTGTTATCAAGTAATTGTTGTGGTTTAACTCGAAAAGGTCAGCACCTATCTTCTCATATGGTTGACATGCTATCGAGTGGCTAATCAGTGGTTCATTGTGGAAATATTTTCTGTTGTTTTGACATGTATCACACCAACTGACTCTGTCTTCTATTTGACCCTAGCCAACGCCTTCTAGGAAGTAAAGAATGACTTGGTATCTGTGATATATATAAATATGAATACAGTTGGTGTATGATATAATATATTCATTCTCCAATAATCTACCTAGGGCTTGGCTTCACCAGCCGATTGATTGGAACGGTCCAGTCCAACCTCTCGTGTAGAGGAAGTCAGGGCCAAAATGCAGTGTTGTCCACAAGGAGCCTTGGCCCCTTGCAGTCCTCAGTCACCAGGATCCCTTCCTCCACAGACACGAGCCGCAACTCATGGCAAAGGAGCCGCCCCATTTGTCACCTTTTACGATCTGCAAGGGGGTGCAGAGGAACTATTCTAACCCAATCAGTGCTGTTTCCGAGTACACCAACAAACAGATCCGTCATCAGCACATCGACTTCACCGGATCTGGGTTTGACTCCACATTGTGAGGATCGGGTTCTTCCATGGCCAGCTCATCGATCCTGCCAAGTTTGCTCCGGCAAACTTTCCTGAAATGACCGATCTATTTACACACATTGCAGACTTTGCCTTTCGCCAGAAACCATGCCGGTGTTCGTAGCCGCAGTTTCTGCAGTTTATTTTGAACTTGTCAGCGCCAGCCGTGATGCTTGACTTTCAAGATGGCTGTCTTGTTGCAGACCCGCGGAATGCATACTTGTTCAGGTAGTCGATTTCCTTTGTTTCCACGTCAGCACTGAAATCGCTTAATTCACACAGGTTTATACATTTTTCAAGTGTGAGATCGCTGGTCTGAAGCATTTTGTTCCTTAACGTCATGTTTTTTACACTGGCGACCAGACGACCACGCATCCTCAATGGGGCCGTATTCACAGTATTTGACTCTGTCCTTGAGGGCTGTGACATATGTAGAAATGTTTTCGCTGGCCTGGTTGTGCAAAGTGAAATGATACCAGATTATTATCAAATTGGATTTACCAGTACAATGTCTTGAATGCCTTTGTGAGTGGGCCGATCTTGTCTTGGTCGCTGAGCGTGATGGCCAAATTTCTGTGCTTCTTTGCCATCGAGGTGCGGAAAAATACAACATTGTATCTTTTCTGTCTTGTTCACAACTCCTGCAGCTGTGGCATATATGTTATATGCTCTGAGACATGTTTTCCAGATGGATCTCACATTATTATTCAGTATAAATTGGCCTTGCAGTCTGAGTCCCGACAACGTGTTCGCTATTACGCATACATTACACTGACTGCCCATGTGACACCATAGACAACAAACCCAGTCCTGACCACCCATATGACACGGTCCCAAGGGCCGCAGGCCACCATCAGTGAAATATGGTCCGCCTCCTCCCCCAAAGGACCCAAGCCCCCCCCCCCCACCCCCACCCCCCCCCTCCAGTTAGTGTGAATGTGATTATGTATTTGAGTCATTCTATGAAACTGGACACCACATATTTGGTTTCCACATTACGACGCTGATAACTTGTTCTTTCTTTGATTGATTGCAAGTCAAATAATTATTGTATCCTCCATGTATTAAGTAGGTTAGCAATAGTATATTTATTGAACCTATCCCAAGAAAGAAATTAAAAGTTTACTTATATGATTTTGTGATAATGTGAAAAAGTTAAAATTTACACATTTACACTATGCATGTAGCAAAACTTTGTTCAACTTATTTTTCAACTTGTTTCTTGTAAGTCATAACCTTGTCTGCTTAACAGTAATCAATAAAATCTTGTTTGACTATGTTGTATATGTTAAAATGAAGTTCTGGATGTGTTTTTGATTTCATGTTACACAAGTGATATTCATGTATTGCTCAATTTGTATAAGATTTAATTCAAAAAGTGAAATTCATTTTTTTCAACTCTGACATATGCACAACATGCAAATCTTCATAGGACATTGGATTAGGCTATTATTTGGAAGTTGTTTTTCTATTATTTGGAAGGTTTTCACTTTTGGTTTCCATGTCACACTTTTGTGCCCAGTTTTAGAGAATGACGCATTTACTTATGATTGGTGGTTGATTGGTGGTTGCTTTATGCCCCGTCAGGAGCATAGATTCATGGCGAGAACCGTTTGTTTTGTTTTCAGACCATTCCTTTTACATGCAAAAGCATACAATGAATGTGTCAATAGATATTCATTAAATTAAAAAGCTCACAATTATATATTTGTGGCCAAGGGAAATAACATTCCTGACAAAAAATTAAAGGTTTTATTACTAATTGATATAATTTAATTAGTAAACTATATGAGGTGGTACAAACCAGCTGCCCTCAAAAAGGGTAACATGTTTTGTTGGGTTACTTTAGTGAAAAGGTAATGCATACTGCCTGTTGTGTAAAATTGTTGGTGCAAGGCCACAAAATCAACACAGGTTAATCAAATATGTTTGAGTGTCAGTGGGGACTGACACACAATACTTTCATTTACTTATGTCATGGTGCATAGTGTATTCTTTTTTGGGCATGGATGTTTGCCCGGTACTATCGCCTAGCGGGCATCCAGCCTGCCTTAGTTAAACTTGATATTTGACTTTTACCCATGGTGTGGTGGTGGTTGTGAAAGTACAACGTCTGAACACTTTGACTTCTGGATACTGAATGACTTTATTCCCCTCCAGGGCTCAAACCATAGCCAGCCAAACTTTTCCATGACGTCATCTCATTTGCATATATTACAGACATGTCTAGACGTCTAGTCGTCTATTATGCATATATCACATCCCCCCTCAAAGTATTTCTGAGACATGAAATGTTTCAAAATCCCCATAAAACATACCAGGTTTACTCGGTCATCATACAGTAATACAATAAAATATACAAGCACTTAACTTAAGCGAGTGGGCGTAAGTAAGTAAGTAAGTAACAGAAACCACAGGTTTAGCGAATGTCCGAGCGCACTATGGCACTGAAGTCCTTTGAACTGTCCTGCTGCTTAGCCTCCACAAAACACATTGTCCGTAATGACACAATCAAAATACATATTCAGTTGTATTTTCTTTCCATTGATAAAACAATTACCATCACTAATAACAAGTCCATAACAATATTATGATGGAATTATATATCAATATCAGTAGTCTGGCATCCGATGCATGCATCTCTGTGCTCCGTGTTCACTGCTCGCTGCCTCATCTGTTGCTTAGCTGGCCTGACGTTCTGCGCGTCTTCATCCTGGCAATTTTCATTACAGCCGTTCGTCTCTGTCGAGGATCTGTGCATCTGTGCTTCTTGGCATCCGTGCAGTCGTGTCTGTGCCTCTAGGCATCTGTGCATTTGTGGGCCATCACTTCGGGCCCTGTCCTCCAATCTGTCCATTGAGATATCGCGTTCTGCTTGCTTGTCTGTGAGTGGTCCGATCCTGTCTCGGTCAGCGAGTGCGATGGACATATTGGCGAAAACTGTTTGCGCTTCTTCACCAGCGACGTGAAGAAAGATGCAGCATTGCACTCATTCTGTCTTCAATATGACACCTGCAGCAGTGGCGTATATGTCATATGCTCTGATCCATGTTTTCCAGTTCGATCTTGCATTGTTGCTGAGGACAAGTTGACCAGGCGGCCACAAGCCCGGCAGTGTATTAGCGGATGGCATTGTTCCTCATCTGACACAATGTGAAAGTATGTCTGAACACTTTGACTTCTGGATACTGAATGACTTTAGTCCCCTCCAGGGCTCAAACCATAGCCGCCCAAACTTTTCCATGACGTCATCTCATTTGCATATATTACAGACATGTCTAGACGTCTATTACACATATATCACAGTGGTTATTGGTTTAGGCTGCGTTCAGTTTTGGTTGTGGTTATCTCAATGGTGGTGGGGGGCGGGCATGATATTAATGGTTGGTACTGAGGCATTGCTCCTGAATACCTAAGGACATATTCCAGTCCAATATCATGTTGTAACAAGGGCCTGGTTAATGGATAGCTTAGTAATTAGGTTCTTGTTAATATTGTTGGTTTGAGTTGATGGTCTATGCCAATAAGACGGGGATCAGAAACAGGTGAGTGTGATCAATAGTAGATAGTTTCACCACTCACATATTGGTAATTGGGTACTGACATTAGCTGCTGTTGGGGTTTGGGTAATCAACCAGAGGCCTAAAAGCCAGGGTAATTGTAGTCAATATATGTCCATCATATTACTAACATGCAAATATCAAGTGATGTAACCTGTGGATTCGGATCAGACATCATGTGTCTGCCCTTAGTATATAGAGGCATGACACAGAGGTATGACACAGAGGTATGTGTTGTGTAACTAGTTACCCAAATATTATTGAAGCGAAGCATTGTTTATTAGTTAGTATTACGGCAGAGGGAGTTGTGTGTCCGACGTGTTTATGCAGCACTGAGCTGATTTGAAGCCGCGAGCTGCCGTAAGGGCAGCCCGGATCCAGCCGTGGCACCTGTCGCTCCCTTCCTGCGTGTGCATGCCACTAATTCTGCCTCCAATCGGCAGGAAATTTGCTTTATATTAAACGGAGGGGCCTTTTAGGGTGTACCAGCCAGAGTTATACTCATCCGACTACATGTAAAGTGTTTGTGTTCATTATTGTTTGTCCAAGCGTACTAATAATATGTAAACATAATAGTGCCTTGCTTGTGGTTGAAGGTTAATTCAGACGACAGCATTGGTGTTACAACAATAAGGGTACATACACAAATAGTTTGGCATCTATGCATGGTGCTCTCAGATGTATATGCTACATATGACGGGTGGGGTACAAGGAGAGATGTATCATTCTGACAGGGGAGTTTGTGTCTATTGAGTCAGACCAGTCAAGGTAGCACCAACCGCTCATGCATATACCCTCTATAATAGAGGGCAGTCAAATAGGCAATTTGCAGATCCAAACCAGATTAAAGGTTTGGACTATCGGACTGAGATAACCCAATAACAGATTCCGAAGCAGAATCAAGGTGCACAGTAGTTGTACATATGTAAGGGTAGTAGTGCAGATAGTCAATGCATGCTATCGTATATATTAACCCATTAACATAAAACACTGTAGCCTGTGGGCTCAGGTCAGAGGTCCCAGTGTTTGCCAATAACATATAGAGCATTGAGTATATATCTATAGATGTAATCAGAGTCAGACACAGTAGTGCCTTAGTTGTGACAAGTGGTAAGGTCAGGTGCCAGCATTGATGATCACAACCATAAGGGCACATAGACTCGGAGTTTGACATAAATGATTGTATGTATCCAGGCATATACACTGATCATGTATGCTGGTTATACACGTAAAAGGCAGTCAAATAGGGAATTGGCAGATCAGAACTTAAATAACCTTACACATCACATCACTCTTTTAACGTCTTTATTTCAACCATTAACAATGAAAACACAACAGTAGACACTATGTTTGTCCACATTACGATGGGTAGTTTTTAAAATATTGAACAAAATGTTTTTCGGTAATGGTGGCTCTAATTTGCCTATTTTTTTCAAAATGCCGAATAGAAGGTTGCATTAAGGACAACCGAGTTGAAATGCATCAGGGCACCCATGAGACTACAAATCCACCAACAAATTGTGTACATTCATAGGTTCTCATAATTAGCAAAGTCAATCTGGCTTATTTGGGGTCTGAACCCAAAACAAATTGAAACACAAATACTAGCACTGGTATTCATTCTGGATAAACCCCCTAAACAAGATGTCAAAAATCAATCTGAAAATTGGTCAAATATGATCATTTATGTTAATTAGGTTCCCTGCCCTGCCAAAATCAGAGACTTACACTATCTTTGGAAATAATTATCCAATTCTGTCAGCTAAGGTGTCCTTTTCTATGTTTTTGGGGTCAGGGAGTTCAATTGGTATGAATGAGCATGTGTTCATTCGGGGTCATTGCAGGGCACGCAGCACTGCGGGGCCTCCCCCCGTATGGGGGGGGCAGGGTGGGAGGAAAACACACAACCTGCCAATCACTCACACTCGCCCCTCCCTCTTCACTCACTCCCTGCCACCATCACACCTTGCTCATCAGCCAATCACAGCCCACTAAGAGCTCACAAGCACCAGCTCTCCCATACCCATGTTCACTCCACATCACCCATCCGGACTAACCACTACTCTCTTTTTACCCACCCAGCAAAATTGTTAACCATATTATGTTGCTCATAAATTAATTCAATTAGCTTAATTAATTGATCATACATTTAGTATTCATAATTGAAATGTATTACTCATAATTAATCATCTACTGCTACCCGCTAGTTGCTCTGTCTTCACCTCACCTTGCTTGCATGTCGCACTTCAATCATACCACTCCCATCTCCCCGACTCTGATCACCACATGACATTGTTCTTTGCAGCTCTCAGATCGCCGGCTGACCATAAACCACAAATGTAAAGCCCCCCGGGGCTGTGCAGAATAAAGCCATGTTATCCCAATTTATGCCTCCTCGTCCTGTGGGCCATTGCTGTAATGTGGCCATCGGTTCCCTAGAATGAATCCTAGTAGAATCGTTTGTGTTGCAATTTGTTTTGGGTTTAACCATATTTTGACTATTATTGGTGTTCAACCAATAGAAACACAAAACGGCAGTATAATGTGTTCCTTATGCATCATACACAATTTTAAATTGGGGGATAGCTTTCATTTCATGAATAGTAATATTTTCTTAAGGTATCAATGTACAAACATACCTGAGCAGCAGGGCTTCTTAAAATGTAGTGTAACATATTTAATCACGTATTGTTGAAACTTGGTATTGGAAAGCTGAACAATGAACCACGCACGGTAGGGACGCCCGATTCTATCCAAGGACTTAGTACTTTTGCTGGTGCAACAGCGGTCTATTTGATTAGTTTTTGCTAACTCCCCATCTACAATAGTTCTCGGTGAACCAATGCCATATTGCTCAAGTACCGTTGCAGTTTTCTTCAGGGCAAGGTTAGCTGAATCGGGATGCAAGAATTGTTTCATTTCGAATGAGTTAGATACATCTATTAAACAACATACATGTGCAAACAGATAAACATTTTGTTTTTGTAAACCCTCTCACTTTATTGTCTGCAGCCACAGTAAAACACCATTAGAATGTGATCATTGGTTCCATAAAATATAATCGCCATAAAGGAGGGTCCAGGTTTGCCTTAAGGTAGCAAGTGCCTTTTAAATAGTTTTTTCAAAGTAGCCCTATTGAAGCTAGCCAACAACTTTAAGTACCAAGCTGAAGTATAACAATGGGGTTTTCTGACGCCCAAGATAATGCTAGGTGGCACCCGTGTATTATTGGTCCTTACTGGACCAAATCTACATGCATATGCGGGAACATAATGGTTAAACCAGTGTCATGTGAGGCACTGCGAACAGAGGGAGAAGGGAAGGGAGGGAGGGAAGGACTGGGTGGACAAAGACATAGAGGAAAGAAGTGAGAGAGAGGCAGGTAGAGAGGCAAATAAACATACCGGCAGGCATCCAGACAGACAGACATACAGGCAAGCGAACATACAGGAACATGTGCACACATCTATGCATACAGACAGGCAAACATAGATACATACAGGCAGGCAGGAAGACAAGCAGTCATACATCATACATACAGGCAGGCAGTCATACATGGAAACATACATTCACATAGACTGGCATACAGTCATGCAGGCATACCGGCAAGCATATACATATAGGTCAGCAGTCATGCAGCCAAACAGACATACGGGAAGGCAAGTAGACAGTCATATATGCAGGCAGGCAAACACATACCTACAGGCACCCACACAGGTAAACATGCAGGCAGTCATACAGACAGGGAAACAAACACATATCCAGGCAGGTATGCAGTCATACAGTCGGCATGCAGTCATATATTAAGGCAGTCATATAGTCAGGCAGGCAGTCATAGTACACAAAGAGTATGGACTGACAGTACACAAGTGCCACCTCGTGTTATCTCGCTTGGCAAGCCCTATTGGAGTACATTTTCACATTTTATTTGTGCATAACTTATGGTAATTAGGTAGCCAAAATGGCCACCGAACCTTCGTCTTTACAAAACTGTCATGCAGGATATCTCAGCTGTCCCACATAGCAGAGTCATGGATTTTCCATGTTTTACATGAGAAACCATGTATATCAATGTCCTCAGGGGAAAATACTCAATTGTTTTTATCACACAATTTTAATTTGTTTGGTATATAAACCATATTAATATAATACAATATAAGCAGATGGCTACAAACTAAACTATACCCCCCTCTCGATCACAATTATTTCCATAGAAATGCAATTAAAAGTTAGTAATTTGCAATGTTATCATGATAAAATTCATATATCTGTACAAAGGTGAACACCTTATTATATATCCTTGTAATACTGACATTTCTAGCATGTATAAAACATATGAAGATGGCAAATATTATTCAGTTACAAAACTGAACAACTAAATTATTTTATTCATCATTACTAATACTCATTATCCATAAGTCCATGTTGAAGGGTGAATCTATCGCCTCTAGAAGATTCCACATCATCGTCATCACTCTCATCACTTTGCGTAGGATGGCCTGTATTGTCATCTACCAGTGCATGAGGTAGCATCCTCCCATTGTACCATAGTAGTTCCAATATGACATCGCGTTGCAAAAGATAGTTGGTAATGATGCTTTGACAGATGTTGAATTGCCAGAATGCTATATATGTGTTAAGAGCGATCCTAAGCTTCAGATTCATCAGCAGCACTCACGTGATGAAGGATTCTTGGCAAAGTACATATCCAACAAATGTCAGATGATAGGGCTAATTGGCCGGATCCTGTATACAGACCAGCATTTTGTGCTGGGATTGTCAGGATTCATCACCCTGATAAGGAAGGTCCCATATAAACTCAGTTTTAGACTACTCCTTTGTCATCCCGAAACCTATTACAGAATATAGCACCATTCAGGAATGGCTTCGATATGCTGACCAGGCTACAGTGCAGGTAAACCAGGACTATGTAATAAGAACCTTCAATCTGGGAGTGTGCATTGTTATGTATGGTGCTTCGGCTCAATGGCAGGGGATCGGCCCACTGCTACTGAGGGACCAGTGTAGGGAGTCGCTGTATGAATAAACCACTAAGTAACTAGATGTCAATGTGTGCAGTTGTTGGTCCTTAATCACATTACATGGTGTCAGAGGTGGAACCTTAGACGGGCATGTCTCTACCGGGATTGAAGCCACCTGGGCCATTGAACCTGAAGGAAAACTTGGCCTCCAGTTGGAAGACGTCGATTGACGCGTTTAACATGTATGCTACTGCAGCAGGAGTACAGAGTAGAAGTGAAAAGGTGCAATGTTGCGTGTTCTTGCATGTAGCTGGTGTGAAAGTAAGACGTCTGAACAACTCGAGTTCTGGATACTGAATGGTTTATTCACTGCGTAGGGCACGCTTGACCTGCCGGCTAAACTTTCCATGACGTCATCTCATTTGCATATCTCTTTGTCCCCAACTCTGCATATCGTTAACATATATTAACCACAGGTCTAGACGTCTATTACGCATATATCACATCCCCCCTCAAAGTATTTCTGAAACATGAAATGTTACAAAATATCAATAACAAAAACACATATTATACAACATCAACATATATATATGCGTACTGACTTGCAAATGTCCTAGTGCACAAATGCACTTAAGTCCTCAATAGTCTGGCCGTAATGCCTGATGTCATCAATTGTCCATCATGTATCACAAATGAAATATACAAGCTGAAATAAACTTAACTGTACATGCACATGTTAACGGTACAACCACCGCAAGCACTCTGACCTCTTATAGATCTAACCTGCTCGCCGACCTTATCAGCTGACCTGACCTACTTAGATTAGCCGTACTGTTTACATTCGGTGCTGACGCTGACCCAGATTGTGCTTGCACGACTAACTCGGGCCGCCCCTCTACAGGCGCTCCAATAATTTGCACACGGTTACAAGTGTCTGGGAGAGAATTTGATATTCTCTCCCAGACACCCCAGTCCTTCCCAAAATAACCCCTTTCTTCCCTTCCCCAGCATTATTTTTGTACTTTATTTTATCTCCAACTTTCCTAGGCTTGTGCGCCTTACCGCACTTCCAGTCATGAAACGCTTTCTGACTAATCTGACGCTGGGCTGTATGCCTTCTCTTAGGATTCTGCGTTTCAGGCACCAAATGCCCTCTGCCATAGGTAATCTGCCTCTCAACCTCCTGCTCATGAGCAACTGCGCCAGAGATGCATTCAGGACAGGCAATGGAGTATTACGATAGTTCAGCAATGCCAACTGAAAATCAGCTCCAGTTTTCTCACACTTCTTTAACATGTCCTTAACTGTCTGGACCAACCGTTCCACCTGACCATTGCTACGCGGATATTGTGGACTAGAATAGACGGCCTTGAACCCATAATACAGTGCAAACTCCTTGTATTCATGGCGTTTAAACTGTGGACTATTATCCGACATTACCTGACTAGGAATACCGTGCCTTGCAAAATTGTCTTTCAACGCTTCAATGACAGTGACAGACGACGTATCGCCCAACAACGTCACCTCTGGAAATTTGGTGTAGTAATCTACAGTTATCAGGTAATTCTTATGATTCAACTCAAATAAATCAGCCCCAACTTTGTCATATGGTTGACAGGCGATCAGGTGATTTATCAACGGCTTGTTATGCACATTTTTTCGGTTGTTTTGGCATGTGTCACACCGACTGACCTTATCCTCAATTTGCTTGTTCATATTCGGCCAAAACATACAGTCCCGTGCCAACTGCTTGGATTTAGTCACCCCCAAATGCGTCTCATGCAACGCCTCTATCATTTCACCCCGAAGAGCTGGAGGAACCATCACCCGATTGCCGTTCATTACAAGATTATTTTCAACCGTTAACTTGTGTTTGTATGGAGTGTACTGTCTCAGACACGGTGGTGTCTGTATGCGTGTAGTGTCCCACCCGTCTTCAATGTGTGAGATCAACATAGACATAGATACATCCTTTTCATATTCAGTTACAATTTTACTTAACAAACTCGACGACTGCATGTCCACTGCAGCAACGCAGAACGTGTAATCTAACAAGCTATCCTGACCTACTTTGGCGCTATGCGCCCTGGACAAAGTGTCTGCAAAAAACATCAAAGAGCCTTTCCCATGACATAACTGAATGTTGTAATTTTGCAACCGCATTCGCATTCTCTGCATTTTAGCCGAAAGTTTATGGATGGGTTTCTGCATTATCGCCACCAACGGCTTGTGGTCCGTCTGAATTTGAACTTCCTTCCCAAAGATATACTCATGAAACCTTTGGCATCCGAAACATATGGCGAGCATTTCTTTTTCTATAGTGGCAGAACCACACTGCGCTGCGTTAAGCGCACGAGATGCGAGTGCGATCGGTTTACTATCTTGCATTAACACGGCTCCTAACCCTGATTGACAAGCATCTACTTGAAGCACAATAGGTTTCCGAACATTGTAGTATGTTAACACAGGAGCAGTCCTTAACTTCTCCTTCAACTTATCAAACGCACCCTGCTGTTCGGCTTGCCAGTGCCACGCCACATCCTTGGCTAGGAGCATGCATCGTGGTTTAGCTATCTCGGACATGTTGGGTATGAATTTGTGCACATATCCAACCATGCCCAGGAACCTTTGGACACCTTGTTTGTCACGCGGCTCTGGTATGTCAATTATTGCTTGTATTCTGTCTGGATCAGGCTTCACACCCTGTTGGGTAAGTTGATGACCTACATACTTTACTGTAGTCTTACATAGCAATGACTTAGCATCATTTAACTTTAGATTAACCGACCTAGCTCGGTCCAAAACAGCTCGGAGCCGCTCGTTGTGCTCTTCAACCGTTGACCCATATACCAAAATATCGTCCGTGACTATCCCGATACAGGGTATGTCGCCCATGACACGGTGCATTTCCTGAATAAAAATGTCACCGGCTGTTTTGATGCCAAACGGTAAGCGGGTGTACCTGTAACGGCCCCACGGAGTATTAAACGTGCACAAACGTGAACTTTCGTCATCTAGTTCTATCTGCCAATACCCTGTCTTTGCATCCAAAACTGAAAAATACTTTGCATCGGCCGTTTTGGCAATAATTTCGTCAATAGTTTTGGTAGGGAAAGGCCCTCTCTTTATCACTTTGTTTAACTTAGTCGGATCCAGACAAATCCTAATTTTATTTGTTTTTTTTTACGATCGTAATAGAGTTAACCCACTCGGTAGGCTCATCCTGTTCCACTATGACACCTAACTCTACCATACGATCAAGCTCACTACGTACTTTACTTTGAATGGCAAACGGGATCCGTCTAGGCGGATCAATGACAGGTTGAACAGACTTATCGACATGAATGATAGCCTTTGCTTTAATCAACCCCAAACCCTGAAAACACATCTTTGTATTCGCTTACCAGCTTCTCTGCCCCAGCGCTGGAACTGTTCGTCGGTGTGTCAATGTTCGTCTGTTTGGCAATGTTCGTCGGTTTGGATATGTTCGTCGGCACAGAGCTGTGTACCTCATCCACCCGTGCCAGCAGGTTCAACGTCACACAAGCCTGCTTGCCCAAGATAGGCTGGCAATCCGGCACCACCTGGAACCGAAGCACACGGTCGTTGACGTCGAGCAGCACCTCTCCATCAGGCGTGATCCAGTGACCGGAGAACGTCACCAACGAACATCTGGTGTTCGTCAGTCTCCCCGGAGCGACTCTGTCGAACACAAACCTCGGAAGCACGTTTGGCTCTGATCCGGTGTCAAGTTTAAACTTGACAGGACAACCGTTCACCCGAACGATTGCGTGCCACAGCTCGGCATCCCGACCAGCACCGCGGTCGACGGCCCCCACAAACAGATCCGTTGCCAGTACATTGACTTCCGCCGGATCCGGGTCTTGCTCAGCATCGTGAGGGTCGGGCGCTTCGACGTTAAGTTTGTTGACTCTCCCCAGCCTGCTCCTACAGACTTTCCCGAAGTGCCTGGTCTTCTTACAGGCAATGCAAGCCTTTCCTTTCGCTGGGCAGACTCCCCAGCGGTGCTCATATCCACAGTTCTGGCAGCGGATCGTGAACTCTCCTGCACTGGCGCCGCCGGCATTCCAAGATGGCGATTTCCAAGATGGCGTCGCCGCTGACCGGACCACTGGTGCACCGGTACGCGCATTAGCATAATTCCGAATGAAATCAACGTCTTTACTTTCAACGTCTGATTTGGTGTCCTCCAACAGATCTGAACTGAACTCACTCATTTCACACATTCTTATGCATTTAACTAACGTTAAGTCCATAGTTTGAAGCAATTTGTTCTGTAAATTCACATTTTTTACGCCAGCCACAATTCGATCGGGCAAAAGCGACTCCTCCTCCTGATCGGCGAGAGCAAAAGTCATATTGGCAAATACATTCTGCGCCTCCTCGCCAGCAACGTGAAGAAAGATGCAGCATTGCACTCGTTCTGTCTTCCATACGACACCTGCCGCCGTGGCGTAAATATCATATGCTTTGATCCATGTTTTCCAGTTCGATCTTGCGTTGTTGCTGAGGACAAGCTGACCAGGCGGCCGCAAACCCGGCAAAGTATTTGCGGGCAGCATTCTTCCTCATCTGAAAGTAAGACTTCTGAACAACTCGAGTTCTGGATACTGAATGGTTTATTCACGGCGTATGGCACGCTTGACCCGCCGGCTAAACTTTCCATGACATCATCTCATTTGCATATCTCTTAGTCCCCAACTCTGCATATCGTTAACATATATTAACCACATGTCTAGACGTCTATTACACATATATCACAGCTGGTGCGGAGGCTCAGAAAGTGCACCAGGCTATGAGGTTTGTGACAGCTGACGTGGACAAACTACGGCCATTGAAGGAGGCTTTCCGACAATACTGTGAAGGAAAAACCAACATCACAGTAACGCGCTATAAATTCAATTCATATGACCAAGGCCAAGAATCTATGGACACATATGTGTGTGAGTTGAAGCATCGGGTTGGACAGTGTGAGTACGGAGAGTTAGAAGATTTGCTGTTGCAAGATAGGCTGGTCAGCGGGGTCAAGTGTGATACGCTGAGGGATCGCCTACTACAGACTCCTGATTTAACTCTGCAACTGTGTGAACAAATGTGCCGGTTGAGTGAGCATCATGCAAAACAGCTCACAGCTGGTAATACGGCTGAGTATACACTGGATGCAATACATCGACGGGAGTCTGCACGATAACACCACGAGCATCGGGAGCACAACAGCAGAACTTTAGACAACCGCCCGGGAGGTTTAATCAGCAAAACGGTAGCGGTACCACACCTACAAAGTGCGGGTGGTGCGGTTACTCGCATCATCAGGTCCGGGACGCATGTCCGGCAAAAGACAAGTCGTGCGATGCATGTGGCAAAGTCGGTCATTTTGCAAAAGTATCTCGCGGCAGAACTGCTGCGGTAAATGAGCTGACGATGGGCGACGGGGACGAAGACGACGAGGGGCCAAGTGACGAATCGGAGACGGATTTGTTTGTTGGTGCTGTGTCGAACGACGATGATGAGAGTTCCCAGTTATGGTACGAGACTATAACTGTATGGGGGATCGATGTGCGTCTGAAGCTGGACAAAGGCTTGGAGGCCAACATCCTCCCCATGGACAGTTTCAAGACCATGCGTAACGGGATCTTCAGGCAGCCAAAGTGTCGGCTTGTGACGTATTCAGGGCAACGAATCACACCGATGGGTCGGACGGACCTACAGGTGCGGGACCAGATGCTACACTTCCAGATCACTAGGAGTGGATGTGCGATCCTTGGAAAGGATGCGTGCATACGTCTGCGCATCATTTCAGGCATTGAAAGTATCCGTGCGGAGCCTGACAGTGACAGCAGAGAAGCGATGAACATGGTAAAGGAATTTCATGATGTGTTCATGGGTAGAGACCCTCCCCCCGCCTCACCTGCCGTCGCGCAGCTTTCCCACCTGCCCTGTCATCCGCCCCTCAGCTTTCTCTCAGCTTTCTCTCACCCCTGTCACCCTGCACACCTGCCGCCCTGCCCTGCGGCTTTCTCACCTCCCCCCTCGTCTTTCAGCTCCCTCCCTTATAAGGCCGCCCGCCGGCCTCCCTCAGGAACTCGCCCTCCAGCCGTCCTTCCTGCAGCATCGATTTCTTCTCCATCCATCCACCCAACTCTCTCTTACTGCTTCTACTTCTTTACTATCCTCCGCTGGTGGAGGGCTCCTCGGCGCCCCTCCCCTGAACTCTAAGCTCCCACGAGCTCCTCCTACCTAGCATAAGTTTTAATGTTCGCTCCTTCTGAGCTCCCTTTTTACTCTCCACTGTACTGTTGTTTACCTTGCTCCTTCTGAGCTGCCTTTTGTACTCTTCCTGGTATAGCTTGTACGCTCTGAGGCATCCCAATAAACGCCTCTGTTTTCTCCACCTCCGCCTTGCTTTCTTCCTTCTCGCGCATCAAGGTAGATGCTAAAATTCATGTAGATAACAGTATCCAGCCTGTGATAGATCCTCCTAGGATGATTCCTCATGCCATCGAAGATCAAGTTAGGAAAGAGTTAGATAGGATGCTGGATTTGGGAGTAATAATTGAGGAGACTGAACCGACTCTATGGGTTAATTCCATAATGATCGTGAAGAAAAAAGACAAAATCTGTGTATGTTTAGATCCTACAAAGTTAAACAAAGCAATTGAGCGAGGTCTGTATCCTACGAGAACAATTGAAGAAGTGGTTGCAAGGCTAGACAGGGCTAATTTCTTTTCTCTCGTAGATGCAAATAGCGGATACTGGCAAATTCAATTAGACACGGAAAGTTCAAAGCTATGTACGTTTAACACACCATGGGGGGGGTTCAGATACACTAGGTTGCCTTTCGGCATAAAGACGGCTGGTGATATTTTCATATATGAGGTGAACAAGATTCTGCATGGTCTGAAAGGTGTGAATGTAGTCACCGATGATATCCTGGTATACGGTAGTTTGGTGCAGGAGCATAATGACAATATGCGAGCAGTCCTTGAACACGCAAGACAGGTGAATTTGAGGTTAAACCCAGACAAGTCGACCATCTGTAAATCCAATGTTGGGTATGTAGGTCATGTTGTATCCGAGAAAGGCATAACACCAAATAAGGAGAGTCCAGGCTATAATTGACATGCCCACACCCACAAACAAACAATCGGTACAGCGTTTTTTGGGAATGATAGCATATGTTGCCAAATTCATCCCAAAGTTGGCCGAGATAACGAAACCTCTGCGCATTCTGACCAATAAAGAAACCGCTTGCCACTGCGAAGATGAGCAGGAACGGGCTTTTCGGAAGCTAAAAAACATGATTACGCATGCACCTGTTCTTCGTTTCTACGATGTACACAAAGTTGTGACACTTCAGGTAGATGCCTCCAAGTCGGGTCTTGGGGCAGCTCTCTTGCAGGAAGGGTGTCTGATTGCTATGGCTTCTAAAGCCCTGGACGAAACGCAAAGTAGTTATGCGGTGATTGAGAAAGAGCTGTTGGCAATTTGTTTCGGATGCACTAAGTTCCACAATTACATCTTCGGTAAAAAAGTATGGGTGGACACTGATCATAAACCTTTGGTATCGATAGTAAACAAACCTCTATATCAACTGTCTGCTGGCATGCAACACATGAGAATGCGGTTGCAGAATTATGATTTGGAGTTGGTTCATATCAAAGGTTCTGAAATGGTTGTTGCACATGCGCTATCCAGAGACCACAGCACCAAGACCGAGCCAAATCATCTGTTTGACAGGGAGATCAGCATTGCAGCCATAGAGGTCATTCAGGGTGGCATGAAACAGATCGAGGCTGAACCAATAGCTGACCCAGTATTAAAAGAGGTAGCACACATGGTCGATAATGGGTGGCCAGAAGACAAACACATAATACCAAAATCCACAACACAATTCCACACGTTTCAGCATGAAATAACAAAGCGGGATGGTGTATTACTAAAGGGCGACAGAATAATCATACCAAAGAGCATGCAGAAAACAACACTTGACAAACTACACGAAACACATCAAGGTATAATAAAAAGTAAGAGGTTAGCAAGAGAACACGTGTTTTGGCCAGGGATCCAAACCCAACTTGAGGACGTAATCCAGCGATGTAGTTTGTGTCAGCAATACAGGAATAAACAGCATCGTGAGCCGCTAAAGCCCCATGAGATACCATGCGTGCCGATTAACAAAGTGGGAGCAGATTTATTCCAAATAGGGAATCAACATTATTTGATAATAGTGGATTATTTTTCAAAATATCCAGAAGTAGTAGAGTTGCAGTCAACCACAAGTAATGCAGCAATTAAAGCTATGCAGCAAACATTTGGTAGACATGGAATTCTGGCGGTGGTCGTTTCAGACAATGGTCCACAATTTGCGAGTGCAGAATACAGAGCATTTGCGGGGGAGTACGGGTTTGAATTGAAATTTTCAAGTCCGCATTATCCAGAGTAAGGAAAGGAATTCAGACAGTTGAAAGCAGGAGAGCGTGTACAATACATCACACACACGGGAAAATGGGCTCCGGGCAAAATCACAAAGGGGCCAGGGAAAGAGTCGCAGAATTATGAAATACAGAACAAAGACAATATGACACTAAAAAGAAATTGCAAACATATAATTCCAACATGTAAGAACATTGAGCGAAACCCACAAGCGATACGAAACCAAAGCCAAGCTATGCATGCAAGGAACCTGGGTGCCCTGCCACCTAATTATATAACTCAGAAAGGGAGAGAAGTGAAACCAGTGAGGAGATTAGGGTATATCTAAAGTCAGTCATTAAAGGTTAATCGTCGACATGTTTCAGATAAGGCAAAATAATCTGGAAACTGTGAGTGACAGGAGAGATAGCAGGGTGGTTAGTAACTTTCTTATCTGGCTGTGGGAAAGTGTGTGTAATTAAAAATAAAGGTTCATGTGAACGTTAGAATTAAGATTGCAAACAGGATTGTGGTGTGGGAATTCCCACGCTTAGGGATTTGTGGCACTGGTAAAGTATATGCTGTGTGTAGTGTTATTCACAAAATGAATATATCAGGTTACATTATATGATAGGTTGTTCATTGGAAACATGTAACAAGGGGATTTGACTATGTATGTATATTGGAGACACAACAATGTTTGTGTTCGATACATTGAAAGCTTGTGCATCATTTTATTATTAGTTTTTTTCAGAGGGAGATATGATTATGGATGTGTTTGTGTGGAACTGGTTATAAGTGGACAGTATGCGGAATGTGATGACCGGACATCAATGCATGCATGCACTAAGGCAGTGTGTGGTAACTAGCCTGGACTGAGCTTTACCAGAACAAATTGGTCCATAACCAGTTCGGGCACAGGACTGAGTCGGCATCATGAGTGGTGTTCATTTGGATTCATCTTTATATTACCTTGGATTGTGCAATTTTGTATTGTATTAATCTGTTCATTTTCAGAATTGCTTTATTATTATATTTGGAAAAGGAGATGTTATATATGGTGCTTCGGCTCGATGGCAGGCGATCGGCCCACCGCTACCGAGGAACCAGTGTCGGGAGTCGCTGAATGAATAAACAATTAAGTAACTAGACGTCAACATGTGCAGTCATTGGTCCTTAATCACATTACATGCATGAATGCATGATGCGCGGCAAGGAAGGACGAGGAGGCAAGAGTGGAATAAGAGGGCAGTTTATTGAGTAAATGCCCGAGGCTTTTCATGAGCATACAATGAATGTGAGGTGTAATAAATCAATGTGAGCATGAGCAATATAGGTAAAGGCAAAATATAAAATCATGTATGATGCATGCTCATGATGAGAGCGTCAAATGTCAGTGTTATCATAAAGTGTCAAATGAGGTAATGTCAGTAGTTGGCGGGAGGTGGGCCCGAGGAGCCCTCAACCCTATAGTGGAGAGTTGGTGTATAGGGATGGTGGGTGGGGAAAAAAGAGGTCTGAGGAGCGGAGTGTGTGGAGGCAGGAGGGCGAGTGGCCGGAGGAGAGGCTGGAGGGGTTATAAGGGAAGGAAAGGGGGGGGGGGGTTATGTAAGAGTGAGCGGCTGGAGGACGGAGGAGGGGGGAGAGAGAGAGAGGGGGGGGGACGTCCTCCCTCGCCTCGCATCAACCGCAATGCGAGCATTACGACCGATGCGCGGCAAGGAAGGACGAGGAGGCAAGAGTGGAATAAGAGGGCAGTTTATTGAGTAAATGCCCGAGGCTTTTCATGAGCATACAATGAATGTGAGGTGTAATAAATCAATGTGAGCATGAGCAATATAGGTAAAGGTAAAATATAATATCATGTTTGATGCATGCTCATGATGAGAGCGTCAAATGTCAGTGTTATCATAAAGTGTCAAATGAGGTAATGTCAGTAGTTGGCGGGAGGTGGGCCCGAGGAGCCCTCAACCAAGAGGGAGGAGAGGGCTCGAGGGGCCGCCGAGGGGGCGAGGCGGGGGACGTAAGCGTGGACCGCCTCAGAAGTCCAGGTCCCCTGGGCCGTGATGTCGGAGATGTCAACTCCGGATGACCTGGGTGGCATGGGTGACCAGGGTGACCTGGGGGCATGGGTGACCAGGGTGACCTGGGTTGGCATGGGTGACATGGGTGACCAGGGTGACCTGGGTAGTGGCGTCTCGGCATGATTCCGCCAGCAGTCTGAGGCTTGACTGCGGTGAGAGAGCAGGCAGGGAGGCTGGGGACAGGTCCAGGGTGCCACGGCTGGGTGACCAGGGTGACCTGGGTAGCGGCGGGTCTGGTATGACTCCGCCAGCAGTCTGAGGCTTGACTGCGGTGAGAGAGCAGGCAGGGCGCCTGGAGACAGGTCCAGGGTGCCGCGGCTGGGTGACATGGGTGACCAGGGTGACCTGGGTAGCGGCGGCTCTGGCATAACTCCGCCAGCAGTCTGAGGCTTGACTGCGGTGAGAGAGCAGGCAGGGTGGCTGGAGACAGGTCCAGGGTGCCACGGCTGGGTGACATGGGTGACCAGGGTGACCTGGGTAGCGGCGGGTATGGCATGACTCCGCCAGCAGTCTAATGCATGGCTGCGGTGAGAGCGCGGGCAGGGCGGCTGGAGGCAGGTCCAGGGTGCCGCGGCTGGGTGAGATGGGTGACCAGGGTGACCTGGGTAGCGGCGGGTCTGGCATGACTCCGCCAGCAGTCTGATGCATGACTGCGGTGAGAGAGCAGGCAGGGTGGCTGGAGGCAGGTCCAGGGTGACACGGCTGGGTGACATGGGTGACCAGGGTGACCTGGGGGCATGGGTGACCAGGGTGACTTGGGGGGCCGGGCCTCTGGCAGTACAACGGCAGCACAGGTGGGAGCAGCAGGGTGTCTGCATGCAGTGGCAGTACACAGAGTGGTGGCGCAGGGCAGTAGCACAGGCGGCAGCAAGACGTTGTAGGTGGCGTGGGTGACCAGGGTGACCTGGGGGCATGGGTGACCAGGGTGACCTGGGTTGGCATGGGAAGGAAGGAGGGTGCCGGCGGCCAAAAATTATGTAGTCCCGCAACCCGGAGTGTCTGAGCGTGATAGGAGTGTAGTGTGACACGCCCAGTGTAGTGTGAGAAGAGTGTAGTGTGACACAGCCAGTTTGGTGTGACACCGAGGTGTGTGGTGGCCGGGTGGTGTGTGTGATTTCCGGTTGCGGGCAGGGGACTTCCGGAAGGGGTGGTGAGGGAGGTTGAGAGGGGGGGAAGGTGGTGGGGGAGGGGGGGGGGGGGGGGTCGGTGGGGGGGCGTGGGGCGGCAGAGATGTGAGCGGCAGAGATGTGAGGGGCGGGGAGATGTGAGAGGTGAGTGCGGGGGGGGGGGGGGGTGGGGGTGGCGGGAGAGATGTGAGCGGGAGAGATGTGAGGGTGGGCCGGCGGCGGCAGAGATGTGAGGGGCGGCGGAGCTGTGGGGGAGGAGTGGGGGTGGGGGTTGGGTGAAGTCTGGCGGTCTGAGGAGGGTCTGTTGGGTCGCGGCGGGCGGTGGGGTGGTCGCGGGCGGCGGCCGGGGGGGGGGGGGGGGCCTTTGAAGCCGGGTGTGGTGTGAGCGGTTTGTGGTTCTGCGGTTGTGGCGAGCAGCGGGGTGATGTGTGAGGGGAGGGCGGAGGGGGTGGGTGTTGTGGTGAGGTAGTTGGCCGGCAGGGGGTGGGGGGGGGGGGCAGGGTGGCGGTTGTGGTGGGCTGCTCGGCCGGCAGGGGTGGCGGCGAGATGAGAGGGCGTGGCGAGACGGGGCAGGGTGGCGGTTGTGGTGGGCTGCTCGGCCGGCAGGGGTGGCGGCGAGATGAGAGGGTGGTGTGGGGGGGGGGGTGGCGTGGGGGGGAGGGTAAGTGGGGGGGGGGTGGCGTGGGGGGGAGGGTAAGTGGGGGGGGAGGGTAGGGGAGGGGAGGCACCAACCGTGCGCTGAGGCGTGGCGAGACGGATCGTCCGGGGTGATGCGCAGGCTGGAGGGTGTTGTAGAGCACGGTAGTGGTGAGAGGCTGTTGTGCAGGATGGTGTAGTGCACGGTGGTGGTGAGAGGCCGTCGTGCGGGGTGGTGTAGTGCACGGTAGCGGTGAGAGGCCGCCATGCAGGATGATGTACTGCACGGTAGAGCACGGTAGTGGTGAGAGGCCGTCGTGCAGGGTGGTGTATAGCACAGGTAGTGGTGAGAGGCTGTCGTGCAGGGTGGTGTAGAGCACGGGCAGTTGTGAGAGCCTGTCGAGCAGGGTGGTGTGGTGCACGGTCACAGATAGTGCAGATGGGCTGGGGAATCACCAACCGTATGTAGAGGCGTGGCGAGATGGATCGTCCTGCACGGTAGTGGTGAGGGGCCGCCGCGCAGGGTGCCGTAGTGCAGAGTAGTGGTGGGGTAGCGGTGAGAGGCCGTCGTACAGGGCGGCGCAGTGTGCGGTAGTGGTGCGAGGCCGTCGAGCGGGGTGTTGTAGAGCACGGTAGTGGTGGGAGGCTGTTGTGCAGGATGGTGTAGTGCACGGTGGTGGTGAGAGGCCGTCGTGCGGGGTGGTGTAGTGCACGGTAGCGGTGAGAGGCCGCCGTGCAGGATGATGTAGTGCACGGTAGTGGTGAGAGGCCGTCGTGCAGGATGGTGTACTGCACGGTATTGTTGAGGGCCTGTCGTGCAGGGTGGTGTAGTGCATGGTAGTGGTGAGAGGGTGTCATGCAGGAAGGTGTAGTGCATGGTCAGGGATAGCGCAGATGGGCCACAACAGTGTAGAGGCATGTAGAGGCGTGATGAGAGGCGAGCCGTGGAGATTAGTGTGGCGCACGGTAGTGGTGAGAGAGGTCGTCCTGCAGGATAGTGTGGGTCGCCCAGTGGTAGTGTAGATAGTGTAGGTCTGCACCCATGTCGATAGTGTAGATAGCCTTGATGAGGAAGCCAAAGAAAAAAGAGGTCTGAGGAGCGGAGTGTGTGGAGGCAGGAGGGCGAGTGGCCGGAGGAGAGGCTGGAGGGGTTATAAGGGAAGGAAAGGGGGGGGGGGTTATGTAAGAGTGAGCGGCTGGAGGACGGAGGAGGGGGGAGAGAGAGAGAGAGGGGGGGGACGTCCTCCCTCGCCTCGCATCAACCGCAATGCGAGCATTACGACCAACCCTTGGTCTGGAGTCATCACCAGAAAGACATCATTATGCTTGGTTCTTTCCATCCAGTCTGTGCTTATCTGAAAGTGGTCGGCAAAAAGATGGCAGGCTGGTGGTTGTCTGACATTCTTCTAGAAGCTGGCTTGATCACATCAGGATATCTTAATGGAGTTATCACAGGCAAGCAATATGAAAGGGCAATGCACTGGCACAAGGTGTTCCTTGAAGCATTGGAGCAGCTATTGTTTAAGAGGCTTCTGATCAGTAGAGGCAACGATGAGCTACTTACCTCACTTCCCGATGAGACAAGGGATACACTGAGGCATATGTTCCGATCTCCTGGTATTGAGTCAGTGCAACAGGCAATCAACAATGATGATCTCATGAAAATAGTTAATAAGTATAAAGAATTCTGTATGCAAGTTAGAGGGGCTTCAATCCCCAAAACCGCACAACTCTGGATATCCTACATGAACCACATATGGCTGGTGTTGGCTTTGTTGGAAGCTGTGAAGGATAACAACTTGCATCTGTATGTCCATACTCTCAACATGATGCCTGATCTATTCGTCAGTTATGGAGGACAAAACTATGCTAGTTATCTAACTTGCTTTTGTGTATTCCTCGTAAACCTCAAAATCTCCCATTTAGTTGCAAGTGAGCTTCTAAAATTAGGAGCATTCGGTGTTGCATAGTCATTCATCCCAGGTAACCTTACTGATGTTGACAAGACGATGGAGCAGATGGTCAGATGTTATGCAAAATCGTATGGCTCTTCAGGTTCTGGAGTGACTGGCCTGTTAACAAATGCCAATGCCTAC
The DNA here is from genome assembly GCA_030323885.1 of Branchipolynoe longqiensis. Lineage (NCBI taxonomy): Eukaryota > Metazoa > Annelida > Polychaeta > Phyllodocida > Polynoidae > Branchipolynoe > Branchipolynoe longqiensis. The sequence continues at coordinate 12,216,192 of CM059202.1, read as the reverse complement.
CAAAGATGGGTTTGCTCCACACATGCGCGGTCACAGTATGTAAATGTGACAATGCAGATGATTGCCTTAGCTCACAACAGCACAAATAAAAAGCATTGGGAGGTCAGATCAGCCGAGGTCAATAAGAGTGAGAGAAGAGTGAAGAAAGCCAAAGATGTTTTACATAAGTTGATGAATCCATTCAATGTTAAGACCAATGACCTCATCATACTTTCTTCAGGAGCCACTGTGACTGATGAAATTACCAGGGATGTTCTAAAGTAGAAAACTCTGGTTATGCAGCTAAAAAAGTATTCATCAATAGCCGTCTTTAAGCTGGAAAATACTTATTCAAGCCCATAAAGCCATTGAAACTGAAACCACTGGAGAACCTGAACCAAGTAAGAAAGGTCACGACCAGCAGTAGCAAGGTAATATACTACAGTCAACAGATTAACATATTGTTCCAACTATTTGTCAAGTGTCAAAGAGATGAGAATATCCACATATACCTGGAAGAGCTACTGGTGTATCCTATGACACCAGTTCCCTACAGTTTGACCACGCAGATGGCTTCTTTGTCAAGTCTGCCATGTCTAAGGCAGCCAATGGGGACATTGCGATGTTGTGGTTGAAACAATTGCCGTTGGTGTCACCACTGAAGTAGTGGGCCTGATGGTATGGTCCTCTGTACTGACTATTCTTGTATACTGACGTACTGATGGTGTAGTCCTGCCTCCTGACTGTAGTCTGATGGACTGACATACTGACGGCATGGCCCTGTGTACTGACTAGTCCTATGTATTGACATACAGTATTTTGTTGTGTACTGACATGCTGACAGTATAGTCTTCTGTACTGACATACAGGCGGTATACTTATGTGTCCTGACTGTAGCCTTGTGTACTGACTAGCCATGTGTATTGACATACTGACAGTATTGTATTGTGTACTGACTAGTCCTGTGCACTGACTGTAGTCTGGTGTACTGACATACTGATGGTATGGTACTTTGTACTGACTGCAATCCTGTGTACTGATGTACTGACGATATTGTTATATCTACTGATTGTAGTCCTGTGTACTGACATACTGACTGCAGTCTTCTGTACTGACATACTGATAGTATAGTTATGTGTACTGACTGTAGTCCTTGCACTGACTAGTCATGTGTACTGACATACTGATGGCATGGTCTTGAGTACTCATTGTTGTCCGGTGTATTGACATACTGATGGTATTGTCCTGAATACTGACGGTAGTCTGGTGTACTGAAATACTGATGGTAAGGTCCTGAGTACTGACTGTAGTTCTGTGTAGGCCTACTGATTGGCCCAGTGTACTGACATACTGGCAGTGTGGTCCTGTGTACTTTTAGCATGCTCCTGTGTACTTACTGTAGTCCTGTGTACTGACATCCTGACTGTATTCATGTGTACTGACTAGTCCTGTGTACTGCATTACTGATTGTATGGTCCTGAGTACTGACTGTAGTCCTGTGTACTGATATACTGGCGGTATAGTTCTGTGTGCTGACTAGTCTGGTAGACTGACATTATGGTTATGTGTGCTGACTGTAGTCTGATGTACTGACTGCAGTCCTGACTACTGATATACTGACATAATAGTCCTGTGTACTGACTATGGTTCTGTGCACTGACTAGTCCAGTGTACTGACATCAGGGATGAAAGTGGTCTCCGGGAAAAAAAGTGGAAATGCTGATATTCTTCCATAGGCTTAGCATTGTCAGGGAATCGCTGAAAATTCCTGGAAATCGGGTTTCATACATATTGATATACGATGATAGTGCTGCGGCGTTTGAAGCACGTATTAGTAGGATATGCTGCTAGTGCTGCAGCATTAGAAGCACGTATTAGTATTCGCTGATAGTGCTGCGCCGTTTGAAGCATGTTTTAGTAGTATATGCTGAAAGTGCTGCGGCGTTTGAAGCATGTATTAGTGGCATACGCTGATGGTGCTGCAGCGTGAAACAATGTATTGGTTGGCTGGTTGTTGGAATTTTACGTCATGGCAACATGTAAGGTCATATCAGAACTGGCGCAACATATTCGTATACACTTAAAGCTACAGGAAAAATCTTGGAAATCCGCGAAATCGTGGAGATCTCTTATCTCTGTGACATACCGACATATGGTCGTGTGTACTGACTAGTCCAGGGTACTGACCTACTGACAGTCTGGTCCTGTGTACTGACTGTAATCCAGTGTACTGACAGACTTACTGGTCACTGAAATGCTGAAATTATGGTCCTGTGTACTGACATATTAATGGTATAGTCCTGCAAACTGGCTGCATGTTGTCTTGTAGGATCTCCGTTTAGGCCCACTAGTACCGATGCGCCACCTATAGCCAGAAAAACTAACTATGCTAAATGTCCCCCATTATGTGAGTAAAAATGTACCCAATGCAGGCTTGCCACAATTGAAGGAAACGCTGGTCATTTAGGATGGTAATGCAACATTCTACTGGCTGAAAAGGGTTCCAGGCATATTTTTGACATGATGTCAAATGGTGATGTTATATTCAGCACAGAGTTATACATTCAAACTCCATCAAATCTATTGAATGACATCAACAAGGATTAATGGAGAAACTGATTATCAGGGGAGAAAACACAAAAGGTCAAAGTGAATAATATCTGCCATGTTCATATGTTCTATTGAATGTAGAAATGTCAGTATTATAAGAATATAATGTGCTCACCTTTGTACTGATAATATATGACTTTCATCATGACAACTTTGCAAATTACTAACTTTTAATTGCATTTTTATGGAAATGATTGCTATCAAGAGTGGGAGATAGCTTAGGCTATGTGATTATACCTTATCATATCAATATGGTTTATATGCCAAATGAACAAGTAATATTCGAGGCGAGAAATGTTTGGTTTTTATTCAGACCATCCCTTTTACATGTAAAAGCACACAATCAATTATGTGTCAATAGACACTCAATAAATTAAAAAGCTCACAATTATATATTTGTGGCGAAGGGGAATACAATTTCCGAGAACAAATTTAAAGATTTGATTAGTAATTGATATAATTTATTTAGTCAACTTTATGAGGTGCTACAGACCAGATGCCCTCGAAAAGGCTAAAATGCGTTCTTGTTTTACTTTAGTAAAAAGGTCATGCCTACTGTCTGAGGTCTAAAATTGTTGGCACAGAGCCAACAAATCAACACAACTTAGTAAAAATATGTTCGAGTGTTGGCGGGTACTGACACCGAATACATTCAGGGGGTGGTTCCCCCTTGAGCAGAAAAACATGTGTAAGCCAGGAATGACCAATATGGCAGCGGTTATGGACCACTTGCTCCCCCTGACCACCCGCATGAGTCGGCGGTGGTTTTCCCACAGACCGTTCAATTTCTTGCAGTTTATTAATGTTTTCATCCCGCTTATGTTGCCATTTTAATTTGTTGTTGGTGGCTACTAGTGGCATCAGATCAGAGTGAGGGATCAGACAGGGTTCAAGATCACAGTTCAAGGCCTTCTTCGCAGCACGATCAGCTCATTTGTTTCCTTGTATCCATCTGGTACCAGTTGGTTCATTTTATGAATGACCATTGCTAGAATAGGGTGGTCCGTTTTCAGTCCAGCAATAGTCAGGAGGCAGAACGAGTCGCTGTGTATAACATAGTTAGTGTGGTTGGATACCTCAATACGCTCCAACATGAGTAGTGCTTGTGCTTCGGTTGTGAAAATTTAGTTTCATTGATTGATTGATTGGTGATTGCTTTACATCGTGTTGGCAGCATAGGCCATATTCATGGCAAGAAATGTTAGTTTGTTGTTCAAACCATCGCTTTTACATGTAAAAACAGACAATCAATTATGTGCCAATAGACACTCATTAAATTAAAAAGCTCACAATTATATATTTGTGGCCAAGGGAAACAAATTCCCGTAAAACTAAAGAAAAGTGTCATGGCTAATTGATAGAATTTACACTGTGGAAGCCGGAGCACCCCTTCTCGCGTTGGAGTGCATTAAGGTATCCAACCGTACTAACTATGTTATATACAGTGATTCGTTCTCCTGCCTCCTGGCTGTTGCTGGACTGACTGAGAACATTAATAAACTTAAAGAAATTGAACGATCTGTGGGAAAACCACAACAGACTAATGCGGGAGGTTGGGAGGACCAAGTGGTCCTTGGCCGTATTGGCCACTCGTGGTTTACACATGCTTTTCGGCTCAAGGGAGAACCTCCCGCTGAATGTATTGGGGGTCAGTCCCTGCTGACACTCAAACACATTTGACTAAGTTGTGTTGAATTTTTGGCCCTGCGCCAACAACTTTACACTGCAGACAATATGCATGCCCTTTTTACTCAAATAAAACAAGAAAATAGTTTAGCCATTTTGAGGGCAGCAAGTCTGTACCACCTCATATAGTTTACTAAATCAATTCTATCAATTATAATGAAACCTTAAATTGTTTTCCGTTGGCCACAAATATATAATTGTGAGCTTTTTAATTTAATGAGTGTCTATTGACGCAAAATTGATTGTATGCACTTACATGTAAAAGCGATGGTTTGAACAATAAACAAACATTTCTTGCCGTGAATATGGCCTATGCTGCCGACACGGCGTAAATGGCGTAAAGCAACCACCAATCAATCAATCTGATATTCTATCTAGTTAAAGCTGCATAGTCCGATGAAATCATAAAATTTTCAAGACCAAAACAATGTTTTGTAGAGTGTAACATGTTACGCAAATATTATTAAAAGCTGAGGCTTCTATTACTTGGTGAAACGGTCCGGTGGGACGTTGAAGCCGCCGTGTTTGGGCAGCACTGAGCTGCTTTGATGCTTTGTGCAGCCCGCTGCTGCTTTGATGCTCCTGGGCAGCGCCTAACCGGCGCCGGCAGCGCAGCGCGGGCCTTCTGCGTCTGCGCGACTTTGCATTTGCATTCATTCGGCAGGTAAATTTGCTTCATGAATAAACGGAGGGGCCTTTTAGAGGTACCAGCCAGAGGTATAACTCATCCAATTGTATATATGTTAATGTCTTGTTCCTTTCTTGCTACGGCGCGTATTAATAATAAATTTGATTCTACATATCTAGTTTAGATACTGATGCACTTATTAAGCATTTGTCGCCACACAGAAGGGAATAGTGAGGGAATTGAATAGAATGCTATGAGTTTTAGCAAGCTTGTCAAAACTGATTTTGAATGGTTGCACTTCAAATATCTAAAAAATTAGCCACTTAAAATAAAAGTGACTTCAAGCTAAAGTAAAGTATATTACCTGATCAACCTAATGTATTTATCTCAGAAAATCTCTGAAACTCAAAACCATCGGACTATGCAACTTTAATAGAAGTGGTATACATGTGCCCTAAGAGTTCACAGCAAGTTATGTCATAAATGTGTAACTGAAATATGTATTTGTAGGCAACACTCAAATTTTAGTGATATTTGTCAACAAAACATTTTGGAGAATCGACCATATACATATGTCATGGGAGTGATGAAAATGGGAAATATTGTGCCTTGAGCGGGACTCAAACGCACATCTCCTTGCATTCTACTAGTGCAAACTACTACACTCGTCCCCTGGAATTGTAAGTATTTTAATGCTTCCAATTACGTACATACAGGCAATGCACTAACACATACATACACAGGGTAGGTTCAACAACCATACAACCATAGCATGTACAGGATCCTCGCCCACGGCACCAGTGTCATGGGGGCGATGAAAATGGGAAATATTGTGCCTAGAGCGGGACTCGAACCCACATCTCTTTGCATTCGGGGCCAGTGTGCTAACCATTACATCACCTAGGCTCCCTGATATCACCACAGTACACACGCATATCTGTCTATGTGGTTACTTGCCTGAGAGGTCAGTGCAGACTACTATAATATAAATATATACATGTCATCCTGTGCCCCATCCATGTCCTCCTGGGCCCCATCCATACTTCCTTGGGGCGTATCACGAGTATAAGATGACCTCCGAATTCAAGATGACTTATATTCAAGTAAATATGGTATTCTAGGTTTCTTGCTTCTGTAAATGTCTGCCAATTAATTGATGGTAATTGTCTAGAAGATTATTTGCACAATTCAAAACCTACCGTTGTGCATGCAGACGTTTAAACAGTGTATCTAACTCAGCTGGACATGTAGCATAACTATTTATACTTAGTTTGTGCAATGTTCATACTAGTAATAACATCAACGTGTATGATAACAAAACATTTTAAATATATTATTGTAGTGGAGTAAGGGGCAGCTATATGTTAGTCCTTTCAATCTCTTACACCAGCTGAATTACAAATTATCATGAAGGAAGGCAGTAAATGTCTTGAAACTATATTTCAAATAAGTACTGTTACAACAAACTTACAATGACACAAGAATCCGACGTCAAGGTGTTTGTTATATCCATAACAAGGATTGCCGAAGACATCGTTTCCTGCGTTAACAGCGCATTCATAGCGACCATTACACATCATCCTGACAGTATCCAATGAACCACGAGAAGCACAGGTCGCGCCAAGAGGACCACAGTAACCAGTGCATCCATAAAATACAGATGTCACTTCAATGACTTCATTCTTACTGCATCGGATCTTCATTTCACCCGCGTTTTGATTTTTTGAGTAAGCCCCTATTGGCGCTGCAATGGAAGTAATGTAGCTTTTTAGATGTATGCCTTATTTTTAGTTAATTTAATAGTTGGAGAACTTCCATGTATACATTTATAGTTTTTTTTTGTTTTTTTTGTACATTAGTTGTTTAAGGAGTGAAATTTCAGTCGCAGATCACTGGTCTTCCTTATTCCACTGCTCCTTGCCCTATCCTAATAATGCCAAACTCCTGGCTAGGAAGCGACAAGTATCAATATTTAATTCATTGGTTTGACTTGACCAGGGTTCGAACCCACGTTCTACCAACACGGGAGACGGATGCTCTAACTCATTCAGCCATCCCGTCTGATACAATATAACATAATACACATACAATAAGACCCGGTAAGTCCATGCTAATAACATAAGCTGATGCAGCTTAACAGTTGTTGCAATAACATTATTGTGAAAGTTGAAGGATATTCATATGCAAACATTTCTTTATGGAGTGCCCCATATTTATCTGATTCTAATGATTAAATGCTTGTGTTTATTATCATGATACTTCCTCTAATCCAGTTAAAACTTTTCAAAATATAAAAGTGGGAAAAATATAAAAGGGACTAGCCAGCAATATACCCATTCAAAACTGCATGCACTTACATTGTATATGATTTAAGAACTAAATTATATTTCTGAAGAAATACCGGTGTCGGTGAATATTGTAAATATAGTAACTTATTAAAATATCAATTGGCGCATAATCTCGAATTGTGGTTGATTCAGGCGGGAAACCGGGATCCACCACGCCCCAATCGGCAATGACGAACACCTACCGAACCTCCCCCCGCACAGGCACTCAGTGGCGATGCTCCACGGTGGAAACATTTCAAGTTAACAACGACCCACACTATCCTCCAAAGGCACCCAAGATCCAACACCCACGTCAAACAAAGTCACCCAAGGAATAACTAATGATGCAGCGCACCCGATGAACCTCACGCCCGGCCGGTAGGCCCCGCGAAGCGTGCCACACAGAGATCCCGGCCCAAGAAAGACCAAGAGCAACTCGACGACTCCATTCAAAATGGTGGCGACGCCGCATCACCGGTGCACCGGCGGCCTGCGAAGCCAAAGCGGGCCGCGGCCACCCCTAAAGACTCGCCAAGAAGAACTAATGCATCGGATGCAGCAGACAATGGACACCATGGAGGCGAGGTGGAGGCGGGTGGAGGAACACGTCCTGCGCCAGGAAAGGGCGCTCGAGGAGGCGCGCCAGACGGTCCCCTCCGGCCGGCCGGCTCCCCTGCTCAAGGGAACGAACATCGCCAGCTCCAGCGATGAGCTGCGCCCGCCCCCGCATACGTACGGCCTCCCCCAGGTCCCCGGCTTACTTGCCGGGCGACCTGGACGGTGAGATCCCAGAGGCGGACGTGTCGTGGGAAACGCCCCCCACGCTGAGGCCCCGACAGAAAGACGAACCCGGGCACTTACCCCAGACTCGCCACCCTGCCGCCATGACCCGAGACGCCGCCAAAAACACCGAGATCGCGTCGGCTCTCGCTACCATAGCCCGTGCTCCACGGCCGAGGAGGCCGTCCGGATCATCGCGGCCGTCGCGGATGCAAAATCCTTCTCAGGAAAAAAGGTATATCATCAAAATATCTCTTTCCTTATGATTTGGTGGAGCGGGGAGACGTCGCCAAGTCAGTAAAAAAGGGCGAGGCAACCCGGTAGGAATACACCCTAGGCCTTAAGCGACTGGAAACCCAGCGGGGCTTCCCCTCCCACGCGCTGGCGGCCCTCTCGGCCCACCAGGAGTTGTTCAGGATAACTGCGCACTGCCGTGGAGTATCGTACGCCGTTACTCTGAGGAAATCTTCACTAGGATTTCGAACGGCCACCTCCCCTGGGGATGACGGGATCATAGCGGTGCGCATCGAAATTATCGCCATGGCTGGGCACACCGTGGCCGCGGCGAACGGCAATACGTCCGAGGTCACCAAGACAACTAAGGCCGGCCCGGAGGCGCGTAATACATATGACAAGGCAGCCATGGGCCCCCCTTGCACGGCTTGGAACCGGGACCCAGACTCCTGCGACAAGGCCCTCAAGGGGGAGTCGCATGGCACGGGGGCACAGAAAGTCGCACACGTTTGCGGCTACTGTGCCAACGTATGGTGCATCCTCACGACCCACGCCGAAGCCGCATGCTACTCCAAGCGCTCGTGTGAGAAAGGTGCAGCAAAAAAGACATCCGCCGATTTTTAGAAAACAGGCAGGGCCCCCTTCCCCGCCCCCCTATGACGCACGGACACGGACCATCCACGGACACTGACACGGCGTATGGCAACCATGGCTCCCAAGGTAACACCCACGAGCTCACCCTTGACCCGAAGCCACTGGGCGCCCTGCGGCCCTCCCGTGACGTCACTGGGATATCCTGTGATGTCACTGGGATTCCCCCCCCCCCCCCCCCCCCCCCCGTGACCTGGATTCGGATGCTGGTGCCCGACGCGGGCTGCCGGGCGGCCGAGGCATGACCGGTCCCAGCCACGGGGACCCCCATCATCTGCATATTAACCACAGGGACTGCTCCGCTGGTGCCCCGGCGGCGGCCCGCCGCGCTGTGTGAGTGTATGTTTGAGTGTGAGTGTGTATGTGAGTTATGTGAGTTATGTGAGTGCATGCGTGTGAGTGTGTGTATGTGAGTGCATGTGTGAGAGTGTGTATTTGTGAGTGTGTATATATGTGGGTGTGAGTATGTGTGAGTGTGTGTATGTGTGAGTTTGTATGTGTGAATATGGGTGTATGTGTGAGTGTATGTTTGAATGTAAGTGCATTTGTGTGAGTGTGTGCATATGTGTGAGAGTGTATTGGTGATTGTTTGCATGTGTGTGAGTGTATGTGTGAGTGTGTAAATCTGAGTGCATGTGTATAAAAGTGTGAATGTGCATGTGTGAGTGTATATTTGAGTGTGTGCGGCGAGACGGGGGCGGCGGAATTCACGGCGAGAAATGTTTGTTTTTGTTCAAACCCTCGCTTTTACATACAATCAATTTTGTGTCAATGGACACAAATGAATTGTATAAACTCACAATCATATAGTTTCTGGTCAAGCTAAATAAAATTCCAAATGATAGTATTATTCACCGATGAGATTTGTTTAAAATCTATATGAGGTGGTACAAATCAGCTGCCCTCAAAAAGGCTAAAATGTTTTCTTGTTTTACTTTAGTAAAAAGGTCATGCATGATATTTGCAGTGTAAAATTGTTGGTGCAGGGTAAGTTTATTAATGTTTCCATCCGACTCATGTTGCCATTTGGATTTTATGTGGGTGGCTATTAGTGGTTTAAGATCAGAATGAGGGATAAGGCATGGTTCAAGATCACAGTTTAGGGCCTTCTTCGCAGCCCGATCAGCTCGTTCGTTTCCTTGTATGATGGCATGGACAGGCACCCAGCACAGGTGGATGTCATACACATCAGTTGCCAGTTGGTTCATTTTATAAATGACCATTGCTAGAATAGGATGATTCATTTTCAGTCCAGCAACAGCCAGGAGGCAGGAGAACGAATCACTGTATATAACACAGTTAGTGTGATTGAATACCTCGATACACTCCAATGCGAAAAGGAGTGCTTGGGCTTCCGCAGTGAAAATCGAGCTCTGATCGGGCAAGCGTACGCCAAATTTCTTCTGTCGGCAGACTGCCGCAGCAGCTACCCGACATCAGTGTATATGGAGAGGTGGTCTGCAAACTGGCCTTCAATCTCTGCATGCAGTCCTTGGTATTCGAGTGGCTGTGTCCCAGACTTCCTCAGTTCTGTGAGTCGGGGGATATCCGAGGGCTTCCTCAATGACCATGGGGGGGATGTTCTGGGACGTTGGTATCCTCCAACATGTCCAAATCCACACCTAAGGCCTCCAAATGAGGTTTCATTCGGAGCCTCAGTGGCCGGATGTAATTCGGCCTGGCTTCATACCTGGATTTGTCATGTCGCTCGAATAGACAATTGTGTGCAGGATTCAGTGCATTAGTTTTTATCTTGACTACATATTGCATGGCCAGTTTGATTCTGTTGTTAAGTGATGGTTTGTTAGCTTTGACGTACAGGCTCTGAACTGGTGAGGTGCAGAAGGCCCCAAGGGCCATGCACAGCCCCTGGTGGTTGACCCTGTCTAGCAGCCCAATATACGATTTCCTTGCGGAACCGTATACTATGCTGCCGTAATCCACTCGTGACCGAACCAAGGTTCGGCACCTAGAGAGCAGAACATCTCTGTCCGCTCCCCACTCTGAGCTGGACAGCACCCTCAGAATATCTAACGTATATCAGAAGTGCATGCAGACTGTTTTGGTGTTGGAAAATTTGAATCCATTCAGAACTGACCATCGATGGATCCCATTTATGCTTAGTTGAAGCTGTCTCTCTATGACATTCATGTTAGCACTGCTCTAATATAAAACAAAGTCGTCCACGAAAAGACTACAGGAGACCCCCTGCTTTACAGCAGCAATATCATTGACCTTGACCCCGATAAGGTACTCCTAGTTCATGTGAGTGTAGGCTGGAATAGGTAGTCTTCATGCGGACGCGGAAATGGCTGAAGGCTAAAAAGTTCCTGATGAAAATTGGCAGGTGGCCACCAAGGCCAATTGCATGGAGATCCTCCATGATGCAGTGCTGGCACGTTGTGTCATAGGCTTTTTCGAGGTCGAGGACAGCCACAATGTGCTCCTTCTTGAGGAAAGCATCTCTTATGAAGGTCTCCAAGCTAACCAAATGGTCGAGGGTGCTGCGGCCCCGTCCGAAGCCACATTGGAGGTTGGAGAGGTGGTGTCCTGACTCCAGTAACCAGACGAGGCGGTTGTTTACCATACGCTCCATGGTTTTACAGATGCAGCCTGTGAGGGCTATGGGACGATAGTTGTTGGCTTCACTCTGGTCTTTACTAGGTTTGGGAATTGGTATTCCTGTTGCCTGCTGCGACGACACCCGACTCCCAGATGTTGTTGAAGAGTTGACTTGAAGCAACAGTTTCAGTGCAGGTTTGGGGAGATGTTTAAAACATTGATAATGAATTCCATCAGGTCCAACTGCTGTGTCATGCAAGCTTTCCAAAGAACACCTCAACTCACCCATACTGAATGGGGAGGTGAAGTGCTCCTCGCCATCACAGGAAAAGTCCAAGAGTTTTCGCTCTTGGCATTCCTTGAAGGCCAGAAAGCCCGGGAGACAGTTTGCCACTGACGAGTTTCCAGCAAAGGCGCGAGCCAATTCTTCACTTATTTCGTTGAGTGAAGTGAGAATGGTCCCGTTTTGTTTCAAGTGCTGGACTACAGAAGAATCACCTACCCTTCGTTTGATTCTCCTGATCATTGTCCACACATTGCCCAACGGCGTGCTCATGGTGATGCTAGAAATAAATCGTCTCCAACACTGCCTCCATGCTTCTTTGATCATTCTGCGAGCGCGAGCGCGCAGGATTCTAAAGAGCGCCAGATTTTCAGCTGTCGGTCTCCTGTGGAATTTACGATGAGCTTTCTTTCGCTCCTTAATAGCCATCCTACAGCCATCATCCAAACATGGAGGCCTCAGACATTTGGGAGTTGCTGAAGTCTTCAGAACAGTTTTCTCTGTGATCCATCTCAGCATCTCAGTGAAGGCATCGATGTCACTGATGTTTGGAGTGAACTCCTCGCAACATAGGGTCTGGAAGGTGGGCCAGTCAGCTTTACGAAGTGGTCGCTCCCACAGCGGTCGTCCCAGACCCTCCACGAAAAGTCCAGCACCAGTTCTGGTTCAACAATGCTTAGTTCAATGGCAGAGTATGTTCCGTAGCTGGGATGCAAATATGTGTATGAACCATCGTTCAATACACACAGAGCATGACCGGCCACAAGGTCCTCAATTCTCTTGCCTTTAGCATTCCTATTGTCCCCCCCCCATAATGGGTTGTGGCCGTTAAAGTCACCCATAAGTAAATATGGGGACAGTAACTGGTCCACAAGGGCATCCAGTTCTTGTAAAGTGAGAACGGAGCTCGGAGGAATGTAAATGGAACAAAGAGTTACAGTCTTATTCAGCGCCAGACGAACAGCTACAGCCTGTAGTGTTGTGTCTAACACCACTGGCGTACATACCACATTACATCCAACCAAGATGGAGGAGCCGCCAGCAGCTCGGTCTCCATCTGGTGTCTGCTTGTTATGAATGGTGTAGCCTTTAAGACTACAACTCTCAGAAGCTTTTATATAAGTTTCTTGTAGGCAAACAGCAAGAGGATTGACGTTGCAACAAAGAAGAGACAACTCTTCGATGTTGCTCCTAAAACCTTGGCAGTTCCATTGAATAAGAGATCCACCTGTCACTGTCATTTTGGAGCAGTGACAGGTGTTCCCCCCCTCACCTTTGGTTTGGGGGAGAGACTTCGACTGCGGTAACACTCGTGTCTTCGACACATACATGGTGTCAATCGTCAAGCGCCCCGTCTTCTGAGCCTCCCTCTACGTTGCCCGGCAGGCCCCCCTATGATGGTACACCAACTGCGGGCAGTTGTCCACTACTTCCGATACGCCAGGCCCACTCCCACGTCCTGACCTCCGCGATCCTGTTGGGGTTCTTTACACTCCTCCGACAGGGGAACTTCCTGGTCACCGGCCGGCGGGACGACCCGGGCCACACCATCCGAGCCGTGGACATTGTCCACTGCTCAACCCATCCAACCGTATGGGTGAGATCCACAAAGACCTACAAGTTGGCCTCCGAGGCCTACAGCATACAGATTCCTGGCTTGCTGCCCTGTCCGTGCCTGGCACCGATATGCCAGGATGACTGACCTGCCGCCCCGGAGTCCTGCATTCCTCACACCGGACGACGGGCCATTGACTGCACCATCGCGCTCCGGCCAGCCCTCGCCCATGCTGGGTCCCCTCGGTCGGACGACTACACCCTCCACAGTCTGAGGTGGGGGGCCGCCCAGGCCTGCGCCCAAGCTGGGCCGCCCCACCATGGGCCGTATGCACCAATCGGTGTTAGGGCCGTAACCGCGGCTAGGCTAGCTCCACACGGCTAAATGTGAGAAATCGGTATGCACCAATCGGAGCTAGCCGATTCACACACTTTTCCAACCCGCCGCTACCCCGAGGTAGCTAACCGGTGCTAGTGCATTAGCTCCGGCTAAGCCTATCACCAATTGGTGCATACGGCCCCAGGACGTTAAGGATGTTGGCCACTGGCGGTCATCGGCCATCCGCCAATACATATGACCGGATGCGTTCAAGGTCGCGACCCGGGCACTCTCCACACTATTTGGTTGAGGCCCGTGTCATGCAGAGACTTCCGGCCTATTTGTTCTATTGACTCTCCCTAGTGACCTTATTCGCTGATAGCCCCTATTGTCCTATTGATTGTCCTATTGTTCTTATTGACTTAAAGGGCATATTGTCCTTCCTTGCTCCCTATTGATCTACTTGATCTCCTACCCGTATTCTCCTATTGCTCTCCTAATGACCTCATTGACCTAGAGGACCTACATGCGCTACTGATTCTCCCTATTGACCTTTTGATTGACCCACCTCACCGACTACACGATCTACTATTCATTGACCTCACTGTTCATATGATTAACCTATTGTTCCTTGACCTATTCTCTGACTATTATTCGATCATAGCCTCACCACTTGATGACTCATTGTAACCCTATCTACACGTTAATATACTTCCATACTATAGATCCGTCTCGTTCCGGAATTAAAAGAAATGATTCAAAGTGAAAAGTTGTATAAAATGCAGAATAGAAGTCATGAAAATTATTATTATGTTATTATTAGTATTATCATTTTTATTATTATGTTCAACAGAGTCCTACAATCGGGATTAACTGCTTCTGCTGACAGCATTGCACTCCCCTGGATGTCATACCGCTTGACATCCCCTGCAAAGTCATCTCCTCCAGAACGATTCCATAGAATGGAATGATTACCTCACCATTCCAGTCAATCTCCAGCAATCCATCTGCTTGTTTTATTTATTTATTTTATTTTTTATTGATCTACAGTATGCTTGCAGGACGGACATCAGGTTTTTTTTTCCTTGGGTTTTATAGGTTGTTTTGTTTGGTTGAACTAATTTGACTTCTTTGACTGGATTGATGACGTTGATGATTCAAACGACACTGGACTGTTTTCTCTGATATCATTTTAACTTTAGTATAGATAATATAATAATAATAATAATAATAATGAATTCTTCATTAGGAGATGTTATACAATCTATTTTGTGCGACACTGACCACACATTATGGAGAATTTAACAAGATATAGGAATATACAAAGTATTTGCATTCATTTGAATGAATATTCACGACTTCATTGCTGTCTGGAAGGAAAACAGTTCTCATTCTCTACCTGAAGATCTCCTTCCCCTGCTTACCGCATTGCAGGATTTTGAACAATTAATAAAGAATCACAATATCGATTATATCAATTTATATCATTCTTCTTCTTCTTCTTCTTCTTCTTCTTCTTCACATATTCGATCTTTCTACCCAGGAGATCAATTATATGTGAATAGAGCCAGCATTCATATCATACATGGTTCATTGTAGCAGAATTGGGGTTTTTCATAGAACTAGTGGTGAATATTTTCCACAACTCACACACACTTTTCAATACAATAATATAATTTGTTGTGCTCTTAACTACGCACATAGATACTTTTCCTGTATTTTATTAGCAAATAAAGTATCGTTTTTTAAGGAGAATTTGTTCGCCTTTAACCAAGCGCGTTTACTTTCATATGGAATGCATTGTAAGTGGCCATTCTATAGATGGAAGAGTGTGATGGTAGATGAAAATGAGTTGACTATCCCTCACTCGCTCTCTCCCCCCTTCCACCTCCCCCTCCCACCTATCCATACATGTCCACCCCTACCCACCCAAACCACCACTCCATTTGATTTGAATATTCCTCATTTCCATATCACCGAATTTGACGCAGCATATAAAGCCTGCTGGTCTCTACCCTCCTCTCATCAGTATACCTTTCACCATGGTCATGCGGAAGGTGATTCTGAAATGTCGGAGATCGATTCCGATATAGATACCATCGTCAGCATCGTCAGCACTGGATATGTCAGCAGAATCAGCGAGAGCTATCAATCTCAAGAGATCAAATACTTCTCAGATAGTGAAGGGATCGAAGAAGAGGAGGGGGAGCTAAGAATTATCGTTCCCTCCCCCTCTCCCTCTCCCTCTTCCTCTATACTTGAGGATGGAGTTGAAACCTTCAACAGTCGAAAAATTGAGTTCATGAAGAAGAAAAAGGAGGAGGAGGATAAGTTGCTGAGGACTAAGAAGCATCACAAGATTGCTTCATTCCCTAGGCAATTGATATTTCGCATTTTGATGCTGCCAGCCTGCTGATGGGGAACCAAGTTTTTGTGGAGCGTGTGAGAGGAGCTGGAGCAAAACTTGGTATAAAGATCGCCCTATGGAATCGTTCTGGAGGAACTCAAAATGAGTTGAACAAAAAACAGATGTCCATCCTGCAAGCGAAGGTCAAATGAGTTCAACCAAAAACAGATGGCCATCCTGCAAGGTAGAACAGTGATGTCATCAATCCAGTCAAAAAGGTCAAATGAGTTCAACCTAAAACAGATGGCCATCCTGCAAGCATGCATTGGGTCAGTTAAGGTCACTGTCCCTCCACACAGGTGTCATTTAAGGTCATATGGGGCAATGATAACTGTTAGAGAAGGCATATTTTGTAGTCTCTTGTGATTCAAACGGGGCTTACAATTACATTGCTATTAAAACATTGTCAACTAAAATATGTAGCATTACATTGCTGCCCAATTTGCCTAAATCTTGTCAGATTGAGTAGTTGTTACTTGTTTGAACAAGTATATAATGCATTGCTAAATATTGTGTGTGCTTGCTAAAGCCTAGGTCACACATACCCGGATCAGAGGCCGGACGAACCCCGGACCACCATCCGGGGTGGTCTGGGGCAATCCGGGGTGATCCGTGGCTCGTCCGTGTCTCGTCCGTGCCGACACCCCCGATCCGGCGTGATCCGTGGCTCGTCCGGCGCCGTCCGGCCTCGGCCCCGGATGTTTTAAAATGTTTAAAACATCTGGGGCGGTCCGGGGGATTTTGCGATCCGGGCTCAATCCTGCCTGGTCCGGGGGTGGTCCGGGGGTGAGCCGGCTATTCCGGGGGTGGTCCGGGGTGGACCGGGCCTGTCCACGGGTGGTGCGGGGTCATTTTGAGCCACGGTTTGATCTGGACCATCCCCGGACTGTCCCGGACTACCCCCGGCCTAGCCACAGACCACTCCCGGTCAGCTGGGGGTGGTCCTAGGGAGGTCCGGGATAGTCAGGGGCCAGTCCGGCCCAGTCCGGGGCCGTTCCGGGGGTGGTACGGGGCAGTCCGAGGCGATCCGGCCTTTGGTCCGGGGCTCGTCCGGGGCTCGTCCGGGAAAGTGTGACTGCGAGGCAAAAATCGACGAAAACAGTGATTTTATCCGTGGTGGTCCGGGTCAGTCCGGGCCGTTGGTCGGTGGGTGATCCGGCTCAAAATCCGGGGCTCGTCCGGCTACGTGTGACTGGGGCTTTAATGTTCCTTGATGTATGTTCTCCCCCAAACAGTCTCCGATTTCACTCAGTGAGAACGTTTGGTTACCTGCCCTCTGCTCTCACTAAATGGCACAAGCTTTAATTAGATATATAACATCTACTTAAAGATGACATTCCAGTATTCTTCCATGCTGACCAACTACTACGTGCTTAAGCCCGAATGAGCCCCGGATTTTTAGCCGGACCACCCCCGGACCACTCCCATGGACTGTCCCGAACATCCCCGGATAAAATCGCTATTTTGGTCGTTTTTCGGCACGCTGCCACACCTACCCAGACGATCCACGGTCTAGCCACGGACCAGAAGCCGGTTCGCCCGGTGTATCCACCGAGTAGTCACGGATCAGTCCCGGACAACCCCGGACCACCGACGGACTCCCCGGTGTATATATTAGTTATACTAGGCTTACTTGTAAGTTGACGTATTACTAGGATTCTTACGAATCTACGAATACAAAGATAAGGATCAGGGGAGAGGTCAAGCTCGCGCAGGCCGGAAGAATCATCAGTATTCGTAGTTGGAGGGAAGCAAAAAACCTAAAACCAGGATCCGGACCCCTATCTCTCTTAAATATTCCTATAATTCTCAGTGAACCCGTGATCATTTATCTTTATACTTGAGTTATTGGGTTGTTCCTTCTCATCTTATAGGTGTGGGAGGGTGGGCCCCTGATCCTTATCTTTGTATTCGTACATTTGTAAGAATCCTAGTAATACGTCAACTCACAAGTAAGTCTAGTATAACTAATATATTCTTACTTCATCTTCCGAACACCGGAAGTTAAGTGTCAGGGGAGTCTTTGAAGCATGTTATTTTGCGTACCGACTGTAAAAGACGTGCTAACACTGAGTTCTGTAATGTAACTGACTTTATTTAGAACCACTAGTCATGACGTCATCCGGTATTATGCTGGGGGCGTTCGTACAACTACATACATTACATCTTCCCCTTTAAACGATATATAGCGATATTTTATTATCAATCAATAATGCTTTTGGTGCATGACTATTTGGTGGATTCAATGGTACATAATGATATAATTTTCATACTTAAATTCATTAATATCTTTTTATTAAAGTTGCCTATTATATATTAACTAACATTGAGATCACTGGGTTATAATTGTTTCATATTAATATTCTTATTAATGCTACATCTTTCCTCTTTTTCCCTTTTTATTTAAAAGAAATCAGAATTGTCAATAAATGTTGTGTATTGATTGTACTTTATAGTCAAACACCATTTATATTGTCAATGAACTTAACAATTATTGAGAACATTTTGTATATAACATGAGACTATCACAATATGTGGCGCGCGATTCACCTTGCTCCAAAAATGTCCCGCAGATGGTTGATGATGGCTGTGCCAATAATTTAGGCACCGCCTTGCTTGATGAGCCTGTACTAATTTGTGTTGCAGACAATGTTACCGTCGATTGTGCAAAAAATAATATTTATGTTGTTAACAGCGGGGACTCGGACAGTGTGTACACGGACATTGAATACCCGGGCATGGGCAACGGTGATACCGACTGGTTGCGGGTGGTCGGGCCAGATAATTTAAGTGTACCTAATGATGACCTACACTGTTCCTTGTGGGTCAAAGACCAAGATGGTGATAGTTCAGTTAATAAATGTATCAGTGTCTTTGCTAGATGCTTGCAAGGCGCTTGTGACTGTAGGCATGATATTGGGGGTGCCTGCACGCAGTTAAAGCTGTGTTGTATCTATGCCGAGGCGATGTGCTGAGGTGACACGGACCCTGACTGGGAGTATATCCTCAGGGGTTCATGTTTTGGGTACCGGGTAATCGACCCGGATTGTGTTAGTTGTTACTTTCAGGGTAACTACTCATCTATAACTAAGAGTACCACGGGTAAGTTGATGAGCGATAGGCTGCAGAGGGAGATCGCTGCGGGTGTGGTGTGCATAGTCGATGAGCCATGTTTATGTGTCCACCCGATGGGGGCCGTGCCAAAGGGGCACGATGACTTCAGAGCGATTGTTGATTGCTCCAGCCCAACTGGGTTCTGTGTGAACGAACACACCAGGTCCTGCAGGACAAACTTCAGCTATAATTCTGTAGAGACCGTCACACAGTTACTGCAGCAGGGGGACTATGCCATATACCAATATTAGTAAATTGATCCGCAACATATATTCACCATATCTAGCTGTACGGCCTAGTAGCACTAACTTATCGAAACAGAACGTCAAGATGTGTGCGAAATTATTAAAGTAGCACAATCCAATGGAACCAAACCATTCTTAATTTCAAATGGTACATTCGACATTCTATGTTTTGGGTTGCCTTCGTTGATTCTTTAGATACATATATAGTTTTGATACAACAATATACTTATAAAATATATTGATAAAAATACTATTTTATTAACATTAGAATGTCCAATTAATTTCAGTGTGACCATATTTCTCGTGTGTGCTTTTGACGGTATACACTGGTTGCGTGGCAGTGGTGTAATATTATTTAAATATAATATGCACTTTCAAATGTATATGACATTAAATTCAACGTTACAAATATCAGTATCATTTGGTAGATTATGCATACTTGGCTTACTCTGGTTTCAATATAACGACTATTTTACACAATTGTATGAATATATGAACGTATGTACTACGTTTCATACGATACACCATTTATATATATATATATATATACATATATATATATATATACATATATATATATATATATATATATTTTGTTTTTCTGTAATGTAACTGACATTATTTAGAACCACTAGTCATGACGTCATCCGGTATTATGCTGGGGGCGTTCGTACAACTACATACATTACATCTTCTCTTTGACTCTTCTTTTTCCCTTCTACTTCTTCCCTTTTTCTTTCTGTGTTCTTGTTTTCTTTTGCACCGCTGTCCACTCTGTCAGCCTTCTGTAATATTACAATTACTGTGCTTTCACAGGTTTATTATTATGTGTCAGCTTTCTAAAAACATAACATTTATATACCTTTTGTAACCTTCTTGTTATTGAACATTCCTTTACAGAAAATATTTTGTATTTCTCAGTTATTTTCATTTTTCCCAACTGGGTCTTTTTATTTGTTTTTCCCTTAGTGAATACATGTTTCTCCCACTACGTGGTAGTTTTCCAAACAATTAAAGGTATTATTTCATCAGTATTTTATCTATATGTATATATATACGCACATATATAACTCAACTTCTTTATAACATTGTATAGCTTAACAGTATTGTTATTTTAATACAATCACCTTTGGTGTTTATTTTCTGCGCAATGTTCTGCTCAGAATTGTCCTTTGTACCTCACCAGGATCATCAATTGATTTATGGTAAAATCTTGCAAAACTAGTGCTATTCCACCAGGAAGCATTGGTCGTAATGCGAAGCATTACGTTTGATGCGAGGACAGGAAGAGACCCTCCCCTCCGCCCCGCGCTGTCGCGCTGCTTTCTCACCTCGGCAGACGGCGCGCCGCGCCGCCCCCTCCCCCGCCCTCCGCGTCGCGCGGCGCTCACGCCTCACCCGACGCCGCTGCTCGCCACCTGTCGCCCTCCCCCGGGCCGGCAGCTTTCACACTCACCTGCTGTCGCCCCTCCCTCTCCCCTTATAAGGCCGCCCCCTGGCCTCCCTCAGGCACTCGCCCTCCTGCCGTCTCCCAGCTCTCTCCTTCTTCAACTTGGCTACTCCACCTCGGACCTCTGCCCCACCTCAGCCTCAGGATGCCTCGAGGAAAAGGACGACGGAAGGGATCCCGGGCCGCCCCCGGCACCCCGGGGCCCTCTCCAGCAGCCGGCCCGGGCGACTCCCCGGCCTACGCCCCGGCGTCCCCCGCGGCGCCCTCGGGCCGCACCTCGGGCCGCACCTCGGGCCCCGAGATGTCGACACTGCTGGAGGCACTTCAGCGTATGCAGCTCGACCAACAGCACTCCGCCGCCGAGGCGCGCCAGGCGACGGCCGACCTCCACGCCCGGATCGACTCCCTGGAGACCGGGGGGACCCGCCCGGGGACCCCCTCATCTCCCCCGAGGCGCCAGGCCGCCCCCACGCCTCGGGCACCTACCGCCGCCGCAGCCCGGCCCCCGCCGCCGCCTCAGGCGACCCTCCCCGGGGCCGCGCACCCGGAGTACGAGAGGTACCGTCACCTCTCCACTCAACCACCACCCGCCACCTCGCCGGCCTACCCCGAGGAGGCCATCCGCCACAGCCCCGCCTCCGCGGCCGACGCCTTCCGGGAGATACTGGCATCCGCCGAGGCGCGCCACTCCGTGAGGCGCCAAGGGATCCCGGCCAACTACATCTTCCCCTCTGACCTGGTCAAACGAGGGGCCGAGAGAAAGCCGGTGAAGAGGGGAGAGGCGACAAAGGACGAATATACCCTCGCCCTCCTCACCCTCATCGACCATCCCGACTTCCCCGCCCACTCCGCCCAGGGACTCCACCACCACCACCTAGCAGTCTGCCGGGACAACCTCGTCTACCCCTGGGCAACCGTCCGCCGGTACTCAGAGACCCTGTTTACCGCCATCGCGGACGGAACCCTCCCCCAGGGCTGGCATGACCTGGTAGCCCTCAACCTCATGAGGCTAGACTGCCTGGCCATGCCCGAGGACCAAGCCACCGCCGCCCCTGCCCGCCTACCCGACCCTCTCCACCGAGGCGCCCACCTCCACCGACCCCAAGCTGACGCCCGCGCCACCTACGACAGGGAGACCCACGGGGCCCCCTGCCCGGCCTGGAACCGCGCCCCCGCCTCGTGCGATCGGGCCCGCCTCGGGGAGGCCCACGGTGAGGCGGGGGACATGCGCCGTCACGTCTGCGCATACTGCGCCAATTTGAGGCGCCTCCTCACCATGCACAGCGAGGCCGAATGCATCACGAAACAAACCCGTGAGCGCCAGACCCCCCCCCGCCACCTCGGCGGATTTTTGATCCGCCGGCCTCCCCCCGGCCGGCCCGGGGGGACCCCTCCGGCGCCTCACCCTCACCACTGCCGACAGCCCCGCAAGCCCCGCCGACAACCTCCCAGCGACCATCGATCGCAGCGCCGCCAAGTCCCAGCCGAGGATCATCACCTCGGGCATCACACCTCGGACCGCATCCCAGCCCAGCCTCAGGAGGAACCCTCTGCCACCGATCCTCACGACACCGCCTTCAACTTGGCTACTCCACCTCGGACCTCTGCCCCAGCTCAGCCTCAGGATGCCTCGAGGAAAAGGACGACGGAAGGGATCCCGGGCCGCCCCCGGGACCCCAGGGCCCTCTCCAGCAGCCGGCCCAGGCGACTCCCCGGCCTACGCCCCGGCGTCCCCCGCGGCGCCCTCGGGCCGCACCGCGGGCGCATAATTGCATTTATATTTGCCCCCATGGCTTTAGCTGAGGACACTGAAGCTCCTCTGCTGCTGTGTCCTTTGTATCTAGTGGTGTCTATTCCTGCTAATCTTAACACCTCAATTGTCCAACGGGCCAAGGTTGCCCTAGAAATAGGTCCATGTGGCCCTATATAAGAGAGTAGCAGTTGTGTCTTCCCTCTTCTCACCTTCTCTGTTCTTAACACATCATTTTTTTTTGTTTGAACCACACATATTCTTCTGTCAGTTGAATATTTATAGAACCTCACCGAGTCAAGTGGTTGACCCAATTGGTTATATTTAAGCGATGTTTTCATCTTAAATACTATAGAGTCCTCTTCCACTCTCATTCTGTCCACTTCCAGACTTAAAATTGTCTGGCCCCTTTGTGATGAAAAAACAACAAGTTTATAAGAGAGTGCTTTCAAGCTTAATTCTGAATTAAATTGGAGTTTGAGAATCCAATTAAACATCAGTTCCACACTCCAGAAACTATTGTATCTGGGTTGTGGCGTTCGCTGCTCATGGCAGCTTTTACATAGCCACTTAACTAGATAGTGCTCACTAATAGTTTTTTCCCTGTGACCTTGGCAAAATTAAACTTACTGCACACCTTGCAGCATTTAATGCCCCGTACCCTACACCTGGCTGTGGCTGATGAGGAATCTGTGGCTGCCCCATATAGTGCTGCACATACTCGTGTGTCGGTGAAGCCCATGGTGATGCTGGCGGTGGCTGGTGAGTCCACTGGTGGGGTTGAGGCTGGTATGCCTCACTTGAAGACACACAAGCAGGTCCAGGAGCAGGTGCAGGAGCCGGTGCAGGAGCAGGAGCAGGAGCAGGAGGAGGACCAGCCTCACAAACCACCGGTGCCACGAATGTTCCTTCCTCCTCCTCCAGATGGTGCGACACCATGCGGTTGAGTGCGCCGCAAATCGACACAAACCGCTCCTCCGGCATCGTGAGGATCATGTCCCGCATATAGTTGGCGAATGCCACTCGCTTCGTCACCGTCGGTGGAGGTGGAGGTGGAGGAGGAGGCAGCTGCATCACCTTGAGGATGTCGGCAGACTCATCGAACCTCTTGTGGATGGCAGCAAGGAGGTTGTTGTCGATTGGGGCAGATCGCTTCCCTCTCCCCTTCCCCCGCTCTTGGGATGTAGCGGGAGGAGTGGGTGGAAGATCCTCGTCCATCGCCACCTCCACATCGGTCCCGATATTCTCCTCCATGCTCAGGTCGAGCTGCGGAGCCGCGACAGGAGTGGCCAACTGCAAGACAAAACAGAACATAAGTAACATGAATGCAAATCGATATTTCGACAAAAGACACGACAAGTCAACAGTAAATCAAAAATATATAAAGCAAAAAGAATTAACGTTAAATGCAAACATGGATTTATATCGATTATATCACGATACATCTATTGTCAATATCTCGATTTAAGAACAACTACACAACAACTCAACATTAAAGAAATAAATAACATTAACAAATTACTAGAATATTAGATGTTGCTAGGACGTAAAACAGCAACAAACACACAAACAAACAAACATAAATACAACAAAAGCATAACATAACAAACTTAGAAAACAAGCGGTTTTAGAAGAATACTAATGGCCGCACTTGTCAGAACGAAAAAAGATTATGTACTTACACTCCTGCAGGGCTCCGGCTCCGGCTCAGTCAGGTCAGCGGCTCCGTCCCCGCTCTTTTTCTTGTGGAGCCGCATGTTCGTGTCCCTGAGCGACTTGAACCACTTCTGGAGATGGAGTGTTATGGTCCCCAGAAGTGTCGCCTGGGCCTCCCACATCTTGGCCTTTCTGTCTGAGCGGCGGTAATCCGTTAGCTTCATGTTCCAAATGATGGGGTTCTCCTGGAGGAAGTCCAACATTTGATCCTCCTTGAAGACCGACAGAG
Source organism: Branchipolynoe longqiensis (assembly GCA_030323885.1). Taxonomy (NCBI): domain Eukaryota; kingdom Metazoa; phylum Annelida; class Polychaeta; order Phyllodocida; family Polynoidae; genus Branchipolynoe; species Branchipolynoe longqiensis. Next base: position 12,191,668 of record CM059202.1, on the reverse strand, counting down.
AACAGTCGCTCTTCTTGGCCCTCCGTCTCTTTGAAGTGCCGATGCCAGCGGTGCTGGTGGACACGTTGGATGTGGCGGAGGCAGTGGACGACGCCCATGAGCTGCCCGCAGAGGCAGGAGATGGCGAGCTGGAGCGGGGAAGCCAGCGTTGCGTCGTCGACCTCTCCACTTCCATCTCCAGCTCCTCCAGTGGAGAATGGTGTTCTGGAGAGTAGTGTTGTAGAGAGTGGTGTTCTGGAGAGTGGTGTGGAGAGTGGTGAGGTGGCGAGGCAGGTGAGGAGGCTGGTGATGGAGAGCATTGTAACAAAGTCTGCCTCTTTCTGCCTCTCCCACGGCCTAGTCCTCCTCCTGTAGTTACAGCAGCTCTGGAGGCTGGTGTAGTAGCAGTAGTACTGGTAGTAGTAGTAGCAGTAGCAGAAGCAGCAGCAGCAGTGGTGTTCCTCTTAGCAGGCATGGTGGCAGAGTGAGGGGAGCCTGTTGCTCCAGGCTATATATACCCAGGAGCCACCAAGTGGCGGACCGCGGAGAGATACCATAGGTCGCACATAGGTCGAGCATAGGTTTTGCATACGCTCCTCATACGCTCCTCATTCGCTCCTCATACGCTCCTAAAATATTCATACGCTCCTCATACGCTCCTCATACGCTCCACATGCCAATCAAAACCGTCAAAAAATGTTGCAGCACGCTTCCATACGCTCCTCATAGGCTCCTCATATGCTCCTCATAGGTCCCCCATACGCTCAAACCCACCCGAAAGTTCACCGAAGGTCATCATAGGCCGGCACCAGCACGGCATACATAGGTTTTCAATACGCTCCCGCCATACGCCGTAATGTGACAGGGCCTTTAATCTTATCTCTTTCTAATTGTTTAAAGTGTGCCCCAGAGTAATCTACTGCTGGCGAATAAGCCACCATAAGGCCTACTACTCCCGCCACCTGCCGGATGACCGGGAATTCTTCTCCTAAAATTTGTTCTACCGCTAATGACAAGTCTTCCAGAAATGGTGGACGCTCCTGAGAGACGTGGGCAGGAAACAAGTTTGGCACAGCCCGTCGAGACGAGAGCACAAAATGCGACAACGGCCATTGCAGAATTGCTTGTGGACACCGCAACAACATTCAAGAAGCCGAAAGGTACAGTCATACTACCACATTTGTACGTAACTCGGGGCGAGATTTTCAAAGCAATAGGCATGGGCGAGGCCACTTGGCAGGAATATTTTGAGGCATTAAGAAATGTTGCTGCACTGCCAAAATCTACCGGTTGGTTGGTATAAGAATATTATTGACCACGAGAAAGACTTAATACATATGGCTACGGTGTGGGAGTGGCCGATGTGTCGGCACTGGTCCGAGAAAGTCTTCAAACTAATTGTGGACAGTCGCATGGGATAATCAAGGGGCCATTAAAGAAGTGCAGCGGGAAGTCTGCTCAGCAGCGAGTAGAGTGTCCCAGTCAGTACAGTATCAGTTCCCGGGGTACGTCCCACCCCAATTTACGCCACGCCCACTAGTACCAGCGGCCGCAGCTTCTGTCACACAGGGGTTACAACCGGTCAACTTTAGGAACGAATACAGTAAAGACACAGATGGACGCCCATGTAACAATTGGAATTGGGGAAAGGATTGCGGGTTTGGCGCGACCCATGGAGTGATGCCGGCCAAGTTTCTACATAACTGTGGGTGCTGTGCCTATAGGCTGAAAAAACTCTACGGCCATAGGGAACAGGACTGCTTAAAAAGGAGAGCCTTCCATGACAAGAAGGCAGCTAATGAGAAAGCTGCCTCAACTTTCCTTCCTTGGTCTCAAGTGAGTCTGTTAATGATGCGTCCAAAAAAGAATACAGAGGTGAGAAGGGTCATAATAGATCTAAGCTTTCCGCTGGGAAGAAGTGTACATGCGGGGATAGCTAAAGGCTTTTATCAAGGGGTGCCATTCAGTTTCTCATTACCATCAGTTACTACGCTAACTGATCAACTCGTTAAAACAGGAACTCAGTCATGGCTTTGCTCAGCAGATTTAGCTAGGGATCCATTTCTTTGTGCCTGCAACAGGCAGCTGTGGCTCATAGCGGCACAACAACAATGCCAGTTAGTTATTAACTATAAGCCGGGTGCAGAATTGGTATTTGCCGATGCATTGAGTAGGGCTACAACTAGTGATGCTGCAAATGATGCACTTCAGAAGCAGTTAGCCTCATGTAAACTCACTCAGATAATAGTCAATCAAACTCTAGATTGTGTCAGTTTCGAGATATAATGTCGTAGCCTGAAGATAGCTTATATTTGTTGGTTCTTTCTTACAGGCTACTCCATAATGCAGCACCTGCAACTGCTTGGCACCTTCAGCAGGTCACTAGTGAAGGGCACATGGGCGAATAAGCATGGTCATCTAGCCCTGTACATCAGCTTCTGCCGTGAGCATGACATTGATGCGTTACGCCCATCACTTTATGATGTTATGTCATTGTTGATCCATTTGGGGTCTAGGTTAAGAGCCCCAAGCTCAATCTTTAATTATTTTAGCACTATCAAGACTTGGCTCTCATCATTTGTTTGAAACGGAACAGGTGCGAATACTGAAGAGAGGCATTAAAAGGAATTCTCATCATGTAAGTAAGAGGGCAGTTCCGTTGTCCCCAGCAGATATGGGTCAAGTAATCAGGTTTCTGACCGAATATTGCCCGGAAACTGCAGTATTCGCAGCTGCTTTGTTAATTGGTTATGTAAGACTATTAAGACAGAGCAATTTAGTCTCGTTGTCAGCCAACAGACTAGGTCCACACACGCTTATGTTTTATGACGTAGTTACCTTTACTGACATGTTGTTGATCAGCGTTAGATCTACTAAGATAAGATTTAATAAACAACCGCCGTTGTTGTTCTCGTTGCCAGCCTCCACAGGCTCAATCTGCTCTCCAGTATTAGTCTGGAATAAGTATGCATCAAAGTTCCGGCCCTCACATGACTCTCCCGCATTTCTACTTCCGTCTGGTAGTTTCTTAACCGCCAAACTCTTAACACAAGTACTAGATATAGTTTCTACTGCTGTACTGATTCAGGCACCGACTCTAACGCTTCATAGCCTTAGGTGGGGTGCAGCGCAGGCATGCATGGCCGCTCGTGTTCCTTTGTCAGATATAAGGGAAGCGGGTTCTTGGTCCAGTGATGCCATGAAGGTTTATTTTAAAGACACCCCAAACACACGGGCTCCATCAGCAGTTATCAAACTGTTGGGTTAAGTGCTGATGTCCCCATCTGACTTGATTATATTGACTCATTTTATGCCTCATGTCGCTCCAGCAAGATGCCCAGCCGCAATCAGACAACTCTAACACTAAATTCATGGACATTAAGGAAGCCAGCTCTTCCCACGACAAGGTGCATGGCATCAGCAATTGAGCCAGCCTCACTCGCCTATGTGGCACCTACTTTTCTCTGATGTTGAATGATGATGATTTATCTTTATGTTATGATGATGATTAAGATAACCTAAAAATGAACCTAAGTGATTTATCATTGAATATATATGGCCTATGCTGCCGACACGGCGTATAGCAACCACCAATCAATCAATCAATCAATCAATCAGATTAAGTAACTCTGCCTTGTCTTTGTGTCCGAGTGCGGCAAATTACGTATGTTGCGAGGCAACATCGTTAATTTGCGCGCAAGGCTAACGTGACCCCCCCATGACCTGCATATGACCTATTTCTACACTGAGACGTCACTTCGCCCGAGGCAGCAAGCATGCAAGTCAGATTTTCCCACCCCCCCAACCCTTTTTCAATTAGTCTTTAGTTCAGTCAGTTGGTAGGGGTTAAGTGCTGATGTCCCCATGTGACTTGATTATATTGACTCACTTTATGCCTCATGTCGCTCCAGCAAGATGCCCGGCCGTAATCAGACAACTCTAACACCAAATTCATGGACAATAAGGAAGCCAGCTCTTCCCACGACAATGTGCACGGCACCAGCAATTGAGCCAGCCTCACTGGCTTATGTGGCACCTACTTTTCTCTGATGTTGAATGATGATGATTTATCTTTATGTTATGATGATGATTAAGATAACCTGAAAATGAACCTAAGTGATTTATCATTGAATAAATAAGATTAAGTAACTCTGCCTTGTCTTTGTGTCCAAGAGTGGCAAATTAAACATTTTGAAGTGCTTGTAGTGAATTATTTTATTTAATTCTGCTAAGTCAAGGATCATACGAAACTTTCCATTTGGCTTAGGTCTCAGAAAAATATTCGAGATCCACTGGTCCTGTACTCGATTCACCTCCAATAGTACACCCTTTTTTATTAATTTTGCCACTTCCAATTTTACAAATTTTCTTTCTGTGCTATCCATCTTAAAGGGAAACGGTTCTCTTGTTTGTATTGTGGTCCCTTCGAACGGTATAGACCTACTAAACAATTTAAGATCCATTTATCACTAGTTAATTTTGACCAGTTTTTAACTTCATTTATTATGTTTCCTGCTTTAAACATTTTAAAATGGTTCTTACCCTTAATTAAGGCTGTGGAGACACCCACCTGGTCAGGGTGCCTCACTTCTGAAAACCCCTGCTTGGGTTTCCTCGACCATGCCCCCTTCTCTGGAATGATGGCACGCTGCCGTACTGTGCCTAGTCCTCTGCTGTCCTGCCGAATCTCTTCTCCGGCTGTTGTGGTCTACTGCCCCAGGAGAAGTTTCCTCTTGCTCCCCTGGATCTGAACCTGCTGTTCCCTCTGAACTGCCTGTTGTATGGGCCCCCATAACGTCCCTGATGGTCGAAGGTGTTCCTTCTTTTGCCTCTATATGCTAAATTCGTATTCATGCAGTTGTCTGACGCCCTAACCAATTTTAAGAGTTGTTTATTTCTTTCTCCTAAATTATTGCCCAGCAAGAATTCTGTTGCCTCTGGTAGGTCGCCATAGACATCCCTTTTGTCCTTTATGAGTTCTTTTCTTAACCGGGAATGTACCACCTTATGCACACTTAATTTCCTGTCTAACTTCCTCTGTGCGTGTGTAGCTACCACTAGCTTTATGGCATTAAGCATGTTGACTGCCTGCACATCCAACTCCGGGTCAGCTGACCCCCTCTTCAGGATAATATCCATAGTGGGTGCAATTGCAGTAAGCACTCCCACTATGCCTTTTGATGCTGTCAACAGCGCATTCTTGCCCTCCTTACGGCTCTCGGCGAAACGTATTTCCTTGTTTAGGGCTTGAACTCTTGCCGACGGCACATCCGCTAGTCCCGTGTACAGAGTGGAAATTTCCCGAATGGTTTTTAAATGTTTCTGCGCACCCTCATTTGGGCCCCCGTAGTAGTGTTGGATGGCCCCTGCCATGTTCTCACTAATCGTAATCCTTGGTGTTACCGGCTTCTTCACCTTTTTATAAATTTCCTGTAGCTCTGTCATCAGTGCACCCTGGTGTAAGCTTGTATCCAACTTAAACTCCCGCCTAGGCTTGGGTTCCGTATGCTGAACCGTATTTTTGTTACTATTAACCTGTGTAGCCGTTTCCTTTGGCTGCTCGATTGGCACCACCATTGGCGGCTATGGTATTCTGAAGCTTTCAAACTGTAACAAGTTGCACGTACTCGCTCCCGAAACTTCCGCCACCTGTGGTTTAACCTTTATAACGCAAGATTTTAGCGCTACCACCTGCTCTGCCGTATTCAAGGAACCGATAGACTCACACTCGTCTTCGTCCCAATATTGTGGGCCCTCGTCTTCGTCATCTGGCTCGTAGTCCGCCCAGTCGCCATCACCGCCATCTTGACCCACATAGGCCTCGCCATCCACGACTTCGCGGCCGCCATCTTGACCCACATCTGATTCACATCCATAACGCCATACTTCATGGAGACGTTCCGAATCCTTATGGAAGGACTTAGTTTCTTCTCTAAAAGCCAGCATTTCCTCGTACATCTTACGGAACTCAGACATGTCTGGTCCTGAAACCAACTCAGGTACTTTGGCCCTGCTACCCCTCACGTTATCTTGACCTACATCGACATTCTTTTTGTGCGTCTTAGGTTTTGTGTCCGCCGCCATCTTTTTTTGCGCTTTACTTTTGGCTGGCTTATGCGGTTCCACCATATCATTGTCCGATTTGCTTAAACAGTGTAGCGATATCGGTGATCTTCAGTAGACATTATTTTTGCCATTATTTGTTGGTATATCAACCAATATTCAGTAATATTCAGTAATGCGACCACTCCGTCAAGAAAACCTAGAAGCTTCGATCGTATGGCCGAGATTGTGTCCGAGCACTTGATCTTGCAGTCTTACTGGTCGTTCTGAAACGATAACCATCAGGGCTTTAGCACCAATTCTTCACAACATTCAAATTCTAACAACAGTCTAAATTAATATAAATATATATAATATCATAATAGGATTAAATTCTCCTTTTAAAACTTACCTTTGGTAACCTCGTCCAACTCGCTGTTGCCACTCCACTGCCGAGTTTCAAACTGAGGCTACTTCCAGTCTGCGTGAGCCTGACCTCTCCCCTGATACTTAACTTCCGGTGTTCAGAAGATGAAGTAAGAATCCACAGATTTTCCCCGGACTGGACCGGAGTCCCCCCGGTTCATCCCCGGTTCACCCCCGGTTCACCCGCGGACTGCCCAGACCACCCCCGGACTACTCCCGGATACCTCACATCATGACCAAACCAACTGGGAAGAGAGTAGCATCGAAGAGGGTTGTGCAGAAGGAGCCCACCCCACACAAGGTGGCCACCAAAACAAGAAGACCACCACCGTCACCCTCAACTTTGGGGTTGTCGTCAGAGGAGGAATTTGCCTGGGACATGTCGCTGCCTCCCCGTGCTGCGACGCTGACATTTATGTAAAAGGACGTAGCGACTACAAGAACACCACATTAAAGAGGCGTGCCTGGGAGAAGGTGAAGGAGATGGGGTTGGACAACCCTAAACCACTCATCGCCTGGTACGAGTCGATACGGACCAAGGCGGGAAAACTGAGCGATGTCAAGTATGGTGCCACAGTAAGGGAGTTGTCGGATGAGGAGATCTACATCAAGGAGCATTTCGGCTCCCTGAGGAGTCCTATCGTGCGGCAGCCGTCCAGTTCAGGTGCCACTCTGCAGTCCCGGTTGCAATCCATCCCGCCGGCTTCGACAGCAACAACAACCACAACAACAGCTACAGCAACAGCTTCGACTTCCAGTGCAACCCCTCTCACCCTACTACCTACTTCTGGTGATGATGATGACTACAATTTTCCGCCAACTGACCAGGCACCACCACGAGCAAGTCAATCAGTAATTCAACCAGCAACTCAACCTGCAACTTCTCGGCCGGCAATCACGGGGAAGACAAACGCACATTCACCAAATATAGACATTGATAAGGCTGGATAAGCGGGATGCTACATCCATTGAACGTGTCGGCGCCGATGCTGTACGAATCGTGGCTGGGGTCAATGCGCTAAGATATTGACCCCTCACTTTTGGGACAGTTCTATACAGAGAGTTTTGCCTTGGCGATGCATTTACGGACGGAAATCCTACCACTGGCATGGCAGAAGGAACAAACACAAGAGAAACAAATTCCACAACAGCAAGCACCACCTCCACAGTCTCAACTACCAGGCCTGTTCCCTGCTGACGGGATTACAACCTGGAGGCTCAGAAACTGTGTGGACGACTCCCCAACCCGGCCCTTCCACAACTGGACGACGGCACAGCTCCAATGTATGGGACGCCATTGACTGGAACACCACAGGTCCCGCATGCCCATCCAGCATGCCAGCTTTTTCTTCTTTTTTCTTCTTTTTTTTTTAATTGAGGCTGTATTTATAATGTCCATAGCATATAAGCCCGGGTACCCAGGCTTGTTTTCAATGCTGGCCAGTTGTAGTGTTGGTGTTATCTTACCGCACAGTGGCTGCTGATAAGGTATTTGATTGCCTGCATTTCAGTAGCAGATAGATAATTGGTTGGTATGGTTAGTAGCCTATTTTAGTTTTTTTGGATTTTCTTGGTATATATGTTTTTATTGTTCTACTCTTATTACTAGACTAGCCTACTCCTATTTACATATCATAGGCTTGTACGTAGCTGTGAGGTGTGTTATCTGGCTACTTTTGGCATGGTTACCTTCCATTGGGCATCCCGCTGGTGGGCCGTGACATATCACATGCCCCTTTGCAGTGCAGCTTACTGGGGGTTTCCTAGCCTTATTTTGCACAGATATTTTTTGTAGGTTTTTAGGTCAGGAATTTGTCATTCCTTTACCGTTTGGGCATTCCACAACTTGGCAGCCATTTCCAGCGTGCTTCTCTCATGAGCTTTTATTCGGCTTCTGGTCTGCTTTAGTAGTGGTGCATTATTTGCTCTAGTAGCCCTTTGTGGTTTTGTTAGAAGTTTACTGTTTTGACTATAGCTATATGCTATTGTTTTCAAATGAATTATTCTCGTATTTTCTAGTAGTTTCACTTTGGTTCTTTTGTGTATGTCATAGGTTGGGTGCAGCTTGTCTACTCTTAGACAGATTTTTAGGGCTCTGTTCTGCAGTGTTTGCAGTTTTATTAGTAGTTCTTTTCTCGCACCCATGTAGTTTACATCGCCATAGTCAAAATAGGGGAGCACCATGCCCTTGAAGATTTTTATTGACATTTCTTGTGTCATGTAGTCTCTTAGCTTTGCAAATAGCCACAGTTTGTGGTTTACGTTTTGTATAATTTTATTTATACATAGGTTGTAGTTTAGTTGGCTGTCCAACTCAAGGCCTAGGTATTTGTAATGGTCTACATTTTCTAGTGTTTGGTTTCCTAACTTACAGTGTAGTTTTCTTTCTGGCATTTGTTTATGCGAGAAGAGTACTGTTTTTGATTTGCTTGTGTTGATGGTTATGTTGTTGGACTCACACCACTCATCTAGTTTTAGTAGGAGTTTATTTAGTTTAGTTATTACCTCCTCCTCTGTGGTGCCATTTGCGTATATGACTGTGTCATCTGCATATAGTTGGAGGCATTCAGTTTGCAACCATTTTTCAAGGTCGTTTATATAGATTATAAAGAGTAGTGGCCCTAACACTGACCCTTGGGGTACACCACATGTGACAGGTTGGTTGTCTGATAGTGTATTGTTTATTTTTGTTTTCTGTTGCCTGTTGTTCAGGTAGCATCTTATCCAATCCATAGTGTTGGATTTTATGCCCATGGTTTTTAGTTTTTCCAGTAGTATTTTGTGGTCTACTGTGTCAAATGCTTTGCTGAAGTCAATGAAGGCGGCTCCAACTAATTGTTTTTGGTTCATTGATGCCATTATGTCATTTGTTAGGTTAGCTATTGTTTTTGATGTGGAGTGCAGTTTCCTGAAGCCCCCTTGTCTTTCGTTTAGTATATCATTTTTTTCCAGGTGTTCATTGATGTGTCTATGTAACACTTTTTCAATGAGCTTGCCTGGGGTTTGAAGAATTGATATTGGCCTGTAGTTTCCCATGTTTTGTTTGTCTCCACCCTTGTGAATGGGGGTGATGGTTGCCATTTTCCAGGCTGAGATAAAACGCCCCTGCTCAAAGGAGATGTTGAATAGGTCTACTATGTTGGCCGGGATGGCTTGGAGTGCCTCTTTCAGTATTTTGGTTGGTATTTCATCTATTCCACTTGGTTTATTCGTGTCTATGTCATTTATTAATATTTTTACTTCTATCATATCTGTTTCGCAGGTGGGGATTTCGTTCTCCACAGTTCCTGATCTGTTTTCCCATCTTTTTTTGAATTTTTCTGACAGCTTTTGCCCTATTGTGGCAAAGTGTCTGTTCAGTTTGTTTGCTGCATCTTTGCCTGTGAGCATTGCCCCTTCGTTATCTTGGAAGTTTGTATGCTCTTCTTTGTTATTTGTTGGGAATAATAGGTTTACATGTTTCCAGAATTTGTTTGTGTTGCTTCCCCAGTCTTTGTCCTGCTTTATTATGTATTTCTTTTTTGCTGTTCTCACAGCTTTGAGACAGTTGTTTCTGGCGATGCGGTAGGCCAGTTTGTCTTCTATTGTTTATGTGCGTTTTGCTTTATCACCCAGTTTACTTTTGGTTGTGATGAGTGTTAGCAGGTCTTTGTCTACCCAAGGGTCTTGGTTTTTTTGTACTTTTATTTTCTTCATGGGACACATCTCATCAATTGATTTTCTTATTTCTGTGATGATGTTGTCCCAATAGATATCGACATCATCTCTTTTTTGTGTGATGTTGTTTATGTTTTGGTGCAGATGATTTTTTAATGTATCTTCTGAGTAGTTTTTTAAGGACCTGCCCATTTTGTATTCATAGTGATTTGTGCTTTTAGGCTTTGTCCTGGTTACATATACTAGTTCGTGGTCGCTTATACCCCAGCTTCTAGTGCCCCATTTTGTGGCATGGTTTGAGTTGGTTAATATTAGGTCTATTGTTGAGCTATCGTTGCTTTTTAATTTAATTTGTGTCTATTGGCACATAACTTATTGTCTGCTTTTTTTAAAAATAACCCAGATTAATGAAATGGAACTATAACTAAACGATGCAATCAGAAAATACTTTAAATCCTATTTTGCTCTAGGTATATCGGTTATTAGACTGGGCACTCGGTTCCCAGCTGAGTCAAAACCAATGACTTATAAAATTGATACTTGTCACTTCCTAGTCTGGTGCTCCGCATTAATAGGATAGGGCAAGGACTGACAAACTCAGTGTCAGGATAATGTGGCTGAGTGTGATGCCAGGTCATGGTGCCAGTGGCCCGATTTTCAAGCGGGGCAGCACTATAAAATGACCATGAGTGTGCACTGTCACAAGTTGGTACCCGTCCTGATATGACCTTAGATGTTTCAAGGACATAACATTCAAACAACTAACCAACATAGCTGTTGACTGTGTTGTAGCACCGATGTCATTGGTCATGCTGCAACATCGGTCATTCGGAGCGCGAAACCCCCCGATAGCGCCCACGAAGCTCTACCCTGATGCCACCCTTCTATTGCGCCCGAACCGTGCCTACCCATGCCCCCTCTACCGGACTCCACCCGACACACACCCGGCCCCGCCGGTGACTCACACTTCGCCTAAAGCCTTTGAAACCAACAGAACTGCGGGGTAGTCAGGGTAAATTTGATCTCTGAAAGGCCGTCAACAAGAACAAACCGGACATGTGATTCCTCACCCAGCCCGAGAGAGCAGATGCCACCACAGCCAAGACACACAGGAAGGCCAAAATCAGTAATAACCGCCCGAGCAGCCCAACCAGGGTAAGGAGCAACTCGGCTCGTTCAAGCCGACCCTTGACTGGCACAAGCATACAGACGGCTCACCTAGTAGGAGCGACCCGACACACAGAGCCTGATTGCACAGCGCACCTCCATTCAATGAAAGGTATCCAAACAAATGGATGAATTCACAGACAGAATGACAAACTGGATGAAGGATTGGGAAAAATTGCAGGCCAACTGGAGGAGAACATGTTCACCAACACCGGAGGCAGCTTCGAAGCCACTAACACGTGCAGGGATGATGACACTGACAGGCATACTCAAACACAGTATGCCTGTGACCTGGTAATGGCTGCCAGTGACGGGCCGAGCTACCACACCGACAGGAGATACTCATCAGCCAACTGTGAATTTGTATCATATAGCAACAACTACATTGTACCTGTTTCCAATGCCCATGACCCATTAAGATCACCCTTCTTCAAGGCAGTTTCACCAGGAAACACAAAAGATGATGAACAGACCGACACCGTGAACGAGATTCTAATAACCGCCGGATTAGCCCTGGGCAAGAAGGGTAATTCAATCCTAACCCCGCCTAAGTATGTCATAAGCAGTATACGTAACGATTAAATTGCCATGTAGAAGGCCACTATGCAGGGATGATAGTCAGATAGTGGTGTGGTACCACTATGCAGGGATGATAGTCTGATAGTGGTGTGCGAGGAAAACAACGGAAATTGATGATGAGGTGGGCCATAAGAGTAATACAGTACCTTTAATGACAGCAGAATGCTCCCTAGGCAGACCTGGTTGTATGCATTGTGCAAAGGGTATGCTTGGAGAGTACATGAAACGTACCCAAATCATTTTTATTTCTAAAATTTACACCTATATCCAAAATGTTCCCAGACTGAAAAACATTGGCATTCCGCCGAAAATCGGAAATTTCTCTTTTACATGGTGTCAGATAAGGACAATGCCGCCGAAAATCAGAAATTTCTCTTCTGCACCTATGGCAGAATATTTCCCTGCAATCTGGCGGATAATCCAAGGTTGAGATCTGCCCTCATCATGGATTGATCCGCTTAGGGAACATATGCACCAGCTGTGCCGGCAGCTTTGACCCCTGGATGGTGAATAAAGATTTGTTAACCAGAAGCCAATGCGTTCAGAGTTTGTACTTTTACATGGTGTCAGATAAGGACAATGCCGCCTGCGAACACACTGCTGGGCCTCAGGACAGCGGGCCAGTTAATACTAAATAACAATGCCAGCTCCAACTGGCAAACATGGATCAGAGCATATTACATATATGCTCCTGCTGCAGGAGTTGTGAACAAGACTGAAAAGGTACAATGTTGTATTTTTCTGCATGTCGCCAGCGAAGAAGCACAGAAAGTTTTTGCCAACTTGGCAATCACACTCAATGACCAAGACAAAATCGACAGACTAACCAAGGGGTTCAAGGCATATTGTACTGGTAAACCAACTTAATCATAAACCGGTATCGATTTAATTGGAATATGGGCCCATTAAAGATTCACTCTTCCGTGATCGTCTGGTCACTGGCGTAAAAAACAGAATGTTAAGAAACAAAATGCTTCAGACTGCCGATCTCACGGTTGAAAAATGCATAAACATTTGCAAATTCAGTGAATTCAGCGCTGACCAACTGGAGGAGAAAAAATCAGAAGTGGAGACAGAGGAAATCGACTACCTGAACAAGTATGCAGTTCTGCGCAGTGGTCCATGGGTCTGGAGCAAGACCGCCATCTTGGAAGTCAAGCAGCACGGCCAGCGCCAGTGAATTCAAAATCCACTGCAGAAACTGCAGCTGCGAATATCGACATGGTTTCTGTCCAGCAAAAGGCAAAGCATGAATAGCATGTAAGAAGATCGGTCTCTTCGGGAAAGCTTGCTGGAACAAACTTGGCAGGATCGATGAGCTGGCTGTGGAAGAACCCAATCCTCACAATATGGGCTCAAACCCAGGTTTGGTGCAAGTAGATGTGTTGATGACGGATTTGTTTACGGTGTGCTCGGGAACAGCACTGATCGGGACATCGATCTGTGGTATTCGACGGTCAGTGAACATCCAGTCAAGTTCAAGCTCGACACCGGCTTGGAGGTGAACGTCCTTCCTAGGAACATTTTGGACTTGCTTCCATGTGACTTGCTTTGATGTGTCTGACAAACACCAGATGGTCGCTTATAACATGTTCAGCCCACCGGATAACTCCCGATGGTTAGGCATCGGGTGAATCGACCACAGAGACATTCTATTCTAAATTGTTGGGGACTGTCAGCCCATCCTCGTCAAAGAGGTGTGTGTGACCCTGAAACTGTTGGCACAGGTCGACGAGGCAAACTCTAACACACCAATGAACAATTGCAGCTGTGCCGGTGAGAGCATCATCCATGCCAACAAATTGCTAAGCCAGTACAATGATGTTTTCCGGGGCTTAGGTTTAATTAAGGCTAATGCTGTCATTCACGTTGATAATACTGTACAATGTGGTGTTGACCCGCCGAGGAGGATTCGATATGCCATCCAAGAAAAGGTGTATGACAAACTGAAATGCATGGTAAAATTGGGTGTTATTGTTGAGCAGGATGAACCAACCGAGTGGGTGAATTCAATTACAATTGTAAAAAAAACTAACAAAATCAGAATCTGTCTAGATCCCACAATGTTAAACAAGGCTATCAAGAGAGGGCCTTTCCCAGCAAAAAAGAGTTACAAAATTATTGCTAAGACAGCGAATGCACAATATTTATCAGTTATAGTTATAGTGACAGACAACATTTTGGTATACGGGTCACACGCACATCTTGGGCACTGGATTCGGCCAATGCGGATATGCCACAATCGAAAAAGAAATGCTTGCAATATGTTTCGGCTGTCAAAGGTTTATGACTATATTCTCGTGGCCATCATCGGAATACCTATTCACAAATTGTCAGCACAAATGCAGTGAATGCGATTGCAAAATTACAATGTGAAGTTGTGCCATATTAAGGGGTCGTTAATGTTCTTTGCAGACATGCTGTCAGGAGCACACAGTGCAGAAGTAGGTCATGGTGACGTATTTGACGACACACTGAGCGTCACTGTGATTGTCATACAGTCGTCAAGTCTGTTGAGTAAAATAACCAAAGAGTATGAAACTGAGGAGTCAATGGCCAAGCTAATCAGACATATCGACAGACTTAAGACAGTACATTCCATACAAAGTTGAGTTGACAGTAGAAAACAACCTGGTAATGAAGGGTAACTGTGTCATCGTACCTCCCAAGGGAAGAGATAACATGATTGAAGCATTGCATGAGACACACTTACGGATCACCAAATCCAAGCAACTGGCGAGGGACTGCATGTTTTGGCCAAACATAAACAAACAAATCGAAGACAGAGTCAGTCGATGTGGTACATGTCAGAACAATGAACCACTCATTAACCCACAATAGCATCTCACCCATACAAGAAAATAGGTGCTGACCTTTCCGAGTTAAATGACAAAAATTACCTGATAACAGTAGATTACTACACAAAATATCCTGAGGTCACATTCCTCAGAGACACATCATCTGTCACTGTAATTGAGACGATGAACGACAATATTGCTAGACATGGGATCCCCAAACAATAGTCCTGGACAATGGTCCACGATTCAAAAAAGTATAACAAGTTGTCACATAGTTGTGTCAGTTATCAAGGAGTTTGGTAATCCGTTTCTTGAAGAAACCACTGATCTTGTGGTCCTCGACACAAAAGACATCGCAAGCTCATCAGATACCTACAGTTTGCAAAATGTGCAGAAGGTGGGGAAGGAAGCCTAGGAATCATTTTTGCAAGAAAGGCTCATTGAGCGTAAGAAGCCTCTCAATGATATCCTCTCACGCAACAAGTTGCCATTATTTCGCAGCTCATCAGCAAAAGCCCAGCCTAAAGAGAAACAGAAGGTAGCCTCATCAAAGAGTGATCTGCAATTGTTTTCCCGCCATTGTATTGCTTGTCAGACAAGTGAGGGAAACCTGGATGATTTTTTCCATGAAAATTAGCCTTTCCCTGCATCCTTGTCACAGGCAGGGAAGGTTCGAGGAAATTGCACCTACAAGTACACAGGCTCCGGAGGTTACATGTGTAATTCTTGATGGAGCAGTAATTGTTCCAATGCTAATGCCTGGAACAGCAAAGACCTTTGGAGAATATGGCAACAAGGTATTCAGCCCATTTGTTGTCTCCCAGAATAAATCTGAAACCCAACTAAAGAGCATGACCGGAGAAAAGCGTGGCAACGGAGTTCATCGACGTGTGGGTACCTCAGTTGGAGTTCCTCTACACTGCCAGAATTGTCTTTGTGTCAACGAGAACAAGACAGAACTTTTCATTTTCCTGTTGGGAATGGTAAGCAAACTGTATGGGTTGTATGGGACTCATTCCCAGAGTTCACAGATGCACTATCTGAATTCAACCATGACAAATAGATATAACTGAGTCCTATATGAGCATTATTGCAAGATTCACGACTCTGATGCATGATAGCACAAGTACCTGTAGTGACATTAATACAGCACGAAATAAACTGTTTGCAAAGAAAGGCAACCCTCTGGAATCAATTCCGCCTACACACCATGCTCTGGTGCAGCATGTTAGGCATGCAGTGTACCAAGCAGCAGTATGCTGAGGACAGGCATTACATGCACAGCCTGAGCTCCCATCTCAAAGTGAGTGGGGTTGGGAAAAAACATCTGATGGTCAGTTTAAACCGATTTGCACAGCACTGCCAGAAGTCACAAAGATGAACTTATTTGGTGCGGATGGACAAAAGGATGCACTGGTTGTTGCAGGTGTAAGAAGTCTGCACTTCCATGGACATCACTTTGTTCTTGTGATGGGGAATACAACAGAGACTAGAAAAATCATGTGACAGTAACTGTGCTTTTTTGACTAACTGCTTGTGATGTTTTCTTGATGGTTCATTTCTTCACATGTTGTGTCTCGACCTGTTAACTGATGATATGCTATGTTACAATAGCCTTTGTATGGTGGCTATCTTCGACTATAAGATAGCTGCTGCCAAATATTCATTTTACCATTGGATTCCTAGACCCCTAAAATGTGGGTATAGGCGTTAAAACTGTATTGATATATTTACTAATTAATGAGATATTCAGCCAAATAGCTTGTCTATGGCGGTCATCTTAGATTTCAAGATGGCAGCCACAATTCTCAAACATTTTATGACACCATTGGATTCCTAGAACCCTAAAATTTAGATATATGCGTTTGGACTGTCTCGATCTCTGTACTAGTTAAGCTGATATTTAACAAAACAGGTCCACAATGGCAGCAACTTTGAACTCCAGGATGTCCACCATACTGTGTGCAATTTCCGGTGGCCCCTGAACTAAAAATATTTATATTGTGTTACTCTAACCATATGCCACGTTTCATGCTTTTGAGGGAAAGTGCACAATTGATCAGCTAAGCTTCCCTACTATCAGCATCTTCTTGGTGTGCGGCCTTGAGATAATCACCAATGGCAACTGCAACACTGGATTTGAAGCATTCTGTTCAGCAAGCAGATCGGCACAACCAGTAAAGAATCCCTGCAATAGATTCCCAGGCCTCCTCCAGTTTTAGTCTTATCATTGAAGTGCTTGGTCTGCCTAACATATCATATAAACCTGGCAAATATATAAATTCATGACCCTGGCAGATTCATTCTTAACTGGTCGATTTTGTGTCAGACTTAAACTATTACGGTGTGCTATTTGAAAGCCTGGCCCCTCAGCTCATTCAGAAGAAGTCCAGTTAGATGTGTGTTATCTTAATTAACATGTTGTTAGGTAATTAAACCAAGAATGGGAGTGTCAGTATCAGAAAGTCTGGTGTCTCTAGTGTTTAGTGTCTGAGATGGTTGGCCCTAACAGCATGCATGATGTGTGTGTTGGTTATTAGTATGGGTGGTGTGTATTAGCCATACTTATATTGCCATTCATGGATTTCCTTAGTGTTAGCTATATTTTCATCTGTTTTTTAACAGGATAGAAGGTGTTAATCAATGTTAATTGATATTTTGTGCAAGCACTAATTAAATCGGCAGTGTTGTCAAATCCAGCTTACAGAAATAAGTCTTCAGGGTACTGTTTAAAATTGATTAGGACACTTCAAGTTAATGCAAATGGTAGGATCAACTAAGCTCTAGTTACTTATTGATGCATGGTGAGATTGCCTGACCCTAGACCACTGGTCCCAGCACCACAAAGTGAGCAAAGGTAGTGGGCTCTGAACAGGTCATACCAAGTTTCAAGTTTAGATACATGTTACAGGGTGTGAATGATATTATTGTAGTTATTTAATATATCACATACATGTTGATATGCCTATGTATGTGATGTGAGTGCTAGTCACTAACATAATGCAGGTAATAGTGACTTGAATAGATACCTAAAACAGTTCAAGCAGTGTGTCATACATCTATGTTGACAAGTATATGAGTTAAGCAAAACAAAATGAGTATCAGTATGTACATAGCTTAGCCCCAGTTTCACATTAGCCACCATATTAGCATGTGAGCAGCTGTATGATGTGCTGCTTCATTGCGTCATAAGGTTTGTCACTACATAGTAGGCTTGGAGTAATTTGGGCTATGTCTGAAGTTACCAACATTCTGCAGAGTTAATACATCAACAGGCAATAGGCAAACATTATGTTTCAAGTTAATGGTGTTTTGGACAGGATCACTATCTCAGACATGAATAGCAGTCCGTGTCATGATATGAGTCTCTTGGGAGAGCATGAATCATTGGTCTTTCTTATTCCACTCCTCCTTGTCCTCTCCTAGTAATGCCAAATACCAGGCCACATATGTACATTAAGTTATTGATTTGACTAAACCACGGCTCAAACCCAGGGTTTCAAATTCTCTGAGCTCCCAAAATGGGATGCAGGCACTCAACTCATTCAGCCACCCATTGTGGTTCTGTAGTAAAAGGTTGATGTGTACTACTTTGGGGTGGGCGGAGGGGGGTCTGGACAAGTAGTATTCGCTGTATTACCTTGAAAATGTTGACAAGTTTGGATCCAACTTGTTCATTCTATAACATCATTTAAAATAATAAAGCAAATGAATGTTTCTAATCCTACAGTATATTTTCCTAGGATTGAGCAATTCTTAATAAAAATTACATGTATACTGACTTGTACAAGCCTTGTTACACACTTGCCGTCGCACATTTGGTCGGACAGTAAAACACCAAGGGCCGATTTCACCCACAGGGCTTTTACAGTAATTGTGAAGGTCGCTCATATAGCCATTAATCGTCGTCAGGAATGCGAAAGTTCTATATTTGAAAGCTGTGCTAGTCCAATTCTGACACAGCTTACCACTGGCCGTGTGATGTTTAGTAGTCTTGTAGGGACGCTTGTGAGATGTATATGGCGCATGTCCCCCGAAGCAGTCGATCGTATCTAGAAGATTTATTCTTCAATGTGATAATGATACATGCCTAAATAATGTTAATATACAGAGGATACTTGTACTATATCCATAAATTACATCCAGGCACATGTGGAGAACAAAGGATATGTAAATGAGATGACATCATAGAAAAGGGTACCGGTGGTTTAGGACCCTGGATGGTGAATAAAGCATTCAGTATCCAGAAGTCAAAGTGTTCAGATGTCATACTTTCACAATACCTATTGACCGATCCCACACTCTAGCCATCTTGCTTCAAAAACAAGTTTAGTTGCACAATATGATCCTAGCAATGCCACGCTTTACTTTTTGGTCACTGCATGCAAAGTCAGATCGGGTAGGCAATATGGTATTCCACAATCTTTTTCAGTATATGAAAAAGGATATAGACAAAGAAAGACATATTTATGGTAAAAACTAGAAATGATCTCTGCACCCCTGATGACTTAGTGGGCATATCTCTCAGCATTGTTCAAACGTTTGCCAGCAATTACAGCTGCGCTGGTACGTGTCTGTGCACCTCCAGAGGTTCATTTGGTACATGACACCATCAGAGATTCCTCAGGTATGATGTTGACTGCATTTGAAAGCAAGGATAGATGCAATTGAGGGTCGTACCCGGCAAGTGTGAGATCGATTAATAGTTATTTGTCAAAATACAGTTATATTTCACTGAATTTTCATCAGAATGACCAACATTTGAAAGTAACATCAGTCAATAGATGCTTTAGTGCCTTAGTTTACTTAGATTCTTATAAATCCTCAGACTGTGCCGACTTGTGGTATATATAAATACTGACAATATACACAAGGAGAAAACAGAATGAGGAAAAATCATTTTTATGAGATCGACGAGACATACTTAATAGAGGAACTAAAATAGTCATGGTGAACATCACGGATGTCATTTGTCATTTTGTTCATTACATGAAAGCTCATTGTTTGTAATCAAACATTTTTACCATACAATATTTATCATTTGTGTTGACAACAATTAATGCAAATTCAGAGGAGAAACACGGGAGAAATAAGCTATCACACTATGGAAGAAACTTCAGTATTCCTAGTTGAAAGGGAATTCCAAATGTGAGCAACTAAATACAAAAACCATGTTCTGTATCTACTTATTTCCAGTGCATCAGCAATTCCTCTAGGAGTGGGTTGGAAGGCCGCTGATCCTTAACTTCATATTCGTAAGAATCCTAGTAATACTTCAACTAAGACTATAGTAGGGTCATTATATGGTTGAACCCCAACACAATTGATACAAAAGGTTTTTCAATGGATTGTGGTACGATTGGACATGCTAAACAACATACTACAGATCTAGTGCAGTCTGACTTCCAGAAAGGGGCCATTTTCAAGATGGCGTCCAAGATGGCTGCCTGGAGATTAAAATGGCTATATCTCAATTACCATTCAACATAGGAAGGTGGTTTTGATGTCAAATTCTAGGTTTTACGCTCAAGGAATCCGATGGAGTCAATGAAATTCCCTTCAGTTATTCATTTATTGACAAATCCAAGATGGCGCCACAATGTGACATCCCGATCCCCTAATTTAGCTCTGTCGAATAGTAGTCAACATAGACAGATATTTTCAGTGTGTATACCTAGTGTGTAAAACACCTAGGAAATCATCAACATTACTTAAATAACTGCAAAGTAATAAGGTAATCCAATATGCCAGGTTTACCAGCCCACGAGGCATTTATTTTTGTATACGCTTAGCAGCTATTCATTGTCATTCTCTGACTCATGGAAGAAACCTATTATGTGGATTGTCACATTATTCAAGTTGGCATGGTACACAGCCAGTAGTGCATGCTAGTCGATTTCATCCACAAGAGCGGTGGAGTGTCTTACATGCAGTGGATCAGTTACAATGAATGACGCTCAATGGACAGTCTGGAGCAGCGTCCATTCTTGACATAACTAGGACAAAGCGATCATCCTGCAGGTTCCAACCTCAGTTCATGGCATCCATACTCTCTTTTTTTCCCATCCACACCATGATCTGGTAGTACACTCTATGACAGGGAAGTTTGGTAGCAGATTCAGTTGGACGCAGATGTTCAGGTGTTAGAAATGACAAAACAGTGACAACCTTCTTGCTGGAGGTGTTATATTGCATTGTCGCAAGGTGTGCATGCCACCAAACAGGACAGCCATTCTTCACACCCAAGCTCATCGATCAGCTCTGTTGTCTGGTTTAGGATGGTGAATGGTTTGGCACAAGACTGAAGGACAGGGTCTCCTTTTACAAGCTTCTGAAAAGTAGTCTTCTTGCCAATACCGAAAATCCGAGAAGTTGTGTCACAGCCAGTCTTGGCATGGATGAATATTAATTGAGAACACATATCATGTCCGATTATTTCTCTTACATGGTTGATCTCATACACTTTAAAATTGACATCAGCTTTGGACTTGTCTGATCTGACATAAAGACCCTTACTATCTCCCTGTCCATAGTAAAAGACTAAGACAAGGAGATCGGAATCGTCTCCAGTCAGCATAGTGGTCTGTTTATTGACAGCTCTTGACAGGACCCCCTCATTCTTGCCTGAGCATTTTCTGTCCTCTTCTGATGCCTGTTGTCTTTAATGGATGGCCCTTCCTCATAGCGATATTGTTCTCTGACATTATGGGGCTTGACATGGTTCAAAGGGCTCTCTGCTCTTCAGACATTCCACTTCCATGTGTCAGACCTCCAATGGTCTTCAATGAACTCAGCAATGTCTGTTCAATGAAAAGGTCTGAGCTGAGGCCTGCCCACAACTGCCTGTTGAGACGGGTAACATGAAGGCCCTTTTCAAATTGTCTGAATATGTTAGTGGTTGATGTCAAGCTGGCTCAAATTTTGGACATAGAAGTATGCTGATTTCAAGTAGTTATAATGCCTAGCTGTGGCAGATGTCGGAATGCACACAGAAAAAGTGCATATGTGCCTGTTTAGATCTGCCTTCATCAGTGCCATAGCAACCTTTATGATGCTTTGGTAATTCAGCCAGAAAGGACTTGTCTTGGACCTAGTACCCAGTTCCATCTTCATTTCTTCAAGCTCTTAGGGTCTCTGATGTGAATAGTTTCTAACATCATTTCACCATTTATTAGCGCAGTATAGATTGCTTCAGACTCTTCAACTATTGTTCTGAATTCGGGATTATCTTCTGCCAGTTCAGAGGATTGGGATGTCACGTTGTGGTGTCATCTTGGATGTGTCAATAAATAATTAACTGAAGGTAATTTCAGTGATTCAATCGGATTCCTTGACACCTAAAACCTAGAATTTGACACCAAAACCACCTTTCTATGTTGAATAGTACTTGAGATATAGCCATGTTATGCTCCTGGCAGCCATCTTGGATGCCATCTTGAAAATAACTCCTTTCCGGAACTCAGATTTTACTAGATTTTTAGTATATTTTAACCATGCATATTAGGTATCAAAATGAATTCAAAAACCTTTTGTATCAATTTTTTTGCAGTTAGGTGTTTTTTTTATCGTATATTTATTTACCCATCTACTAGTCTAACTACAATATTCTTACTTCATCTTCCGAAAACAAGAAGTTATGTTTCAGCCGAGAGACTTGAAGGTATGATTTTGTCTTTCCCTTAAGTTTGTTTGTTTGTTGTTGCTTTACGTCCCTGCAACATCTAAGTTCATATCAGGCATGAAAGACACCTTTGTGTCAACTTTAATGGGATCCCAAGATCCGGTTCTGCATACATTCGACACAGCAGGCGGAAGTGCATAGTCTCCATACAGGTCCTTCTTATCTTTTATTAATTCCTTCCCAAGTGTAGAGTGAATTATGAAGGCACAGGTAAGTCTTCATACAGGTCCCTCTTATCTTTTTATTAATTCCTTCCTAAGAGTACTGTGAAACGCCTTTCTCATGCTAAATTTCCTGCTAAGTGTAACCTGGCAATGTATAGCCACAACCACACATATTGCATTGTCGATGTTGCTCACAACATGGGTAATCGAACAAGGCGGAGTCGGAATTCTTTCATCGGCCGCTGGCGCCACCTACATTCGAACTGTAGCATTAATACGTACATCGATGTCTACCGACTAGCGGGTCTTTTCAAACTATGCAGTTCCTTTTGTACAAGTGAGTAAAGAACACTCACCCTCCTTCCTACTTTCTGCAAATTAAATATCCTCATTAAGTGCTTGAACTCTCGCACCCAGAACATCAGCCAAACATGTGTACTCCCTGGAAATGTCTCTTATTGTCTGAAGATATTTTGGTCCCTGATAATAAAACAGGCATGTGATTGGGTGCAGGAAAACAAAACCCTAAGCATTTGTTTAGGTTATCGTGGGGACACACAGCATCCGACTGAGTTGCGAGAGGAATCCAAATAGTGTATTTCAGAGCCCTTTCAGCAGCCAGAAAAAAAATGATTTAAAAGAAAAACGGAATTCCGGTTTCCGGTTTCGGCGGCCAGAAAATTCTCGTTTAAACTGGAGAAAGCACATGCCTGATAAAAGTGGATTGCTCCTGCAGGACTGTCACTGATTAGTAACCTCAGAAGTAACCAAGTTTTGTTCATTTTTTGTTCATAAACCTCTCGAAATTGTGTCAAGAGAAATCCTTTCTGTAGGTCTTGATCCAGAATAAACATAGTTTTCAGAGCTACAGTTTTGGATTTTGTCACATTTGGCATGCCAGCTGCTTCCACTAGTTGGATATCCATATATGGCAACATTGCTTCTTTATTCGTCTGGGCCTTCATAAGCATATTAGAATGATTTGCCACATCTGAAGTAACATATATATAGCAAAGCCCATTTTAGTGCAGCTTACTGATCATCAACATTAAACGGTCAAGTTATACATTCCACATTCATATCTAGTCCATCACCTTCATAATCGCCTTCACCATCACAATTCCAGGCCTATTGCCAAGCATCAAAGGCAACTGATGACATATCTGTCCCTGGTGGAGTCAGGTGTCGTCCCCGCCTCTTGGCAGGAGGCGACAGTAATACCGATTCCCGAACCTGGTAAAGACCAGAGTAAAGCCAACAACTATTGTCCCATAGCCCTCACAAGCTGCATCTGTAAAACCATTGAGCGCATGGTAAACAACCGCCTCATCTGGCTACTGGAGTCAGGACACCACCTGTCCAACCTTCAAGGTGTCCTTTTCTACCTCGAAAAAGCCTATGACACAACATGGCAGCATGGCATCATGGAGGATCTTCATGCGATTGGCCTTCGTGGCCACCTGCCAATTTTCATCAGGAACTTTCTAGCCTTCAGGCATTTCCGCATCCATGTCAAGACTACCTATTCCAGCCTACAGTCACAGGAACTAGGAGTACCTCAAGGTAGCACACTGGCCGTGACCCTTTTCGGGGTCAAGGTCAATGGTATTGCTGCTGCTGTAAAGTGGGGTCTCCTGTAGTCTTTTCTAGGATGACTTTGTTTTATATTACAGCAGTGCAAACATGAATGTCATAGAGAGACAGCAACAACCAAACATAAATGGGATCCATCGATGGTCAGTTCTGTACGGTTTCAAATTTTCCAAGACCAAAACAGTCTGCATGCACTTTTGCCTGCTGCATAGAATGCATGTGGAACCGGAGCTGACCCTGGATGGAGATCCCATTAAACTTGTTGAGAAAACCAAATTTCTGGGCCTCATTCTCGGCGCAAAACTGTCTTTCGTGCCATATATAAAGTACCTGAAAACAAATTGCCTGGAAGCACTAGATATTCTGAGGGTGCTGTGCAGCTCAGAGTGGGGAGTGGACAGAGATGTTCTGCTCTCCGTGTACAGAACCTTGGTTCGGTCACAAGTGGATTACGGCAGCATAGTATATGGTTCCGCAAGGAAATCATATATTGGGCTGCTAGACACGATCCACCACCAGGGACTGCGCCTCGGCCTTGGGGCCTTCCGCACCTCACCGGTTCAGAGCCTCTACATCGAAGCCAATGAACCATCAGTTAACAACAGGAGAATCAAACTGGCCATGCAATATGTAGTCAAGATAAAAACTAATGCATTGAATCCTGCACACAATTGTCTATTCGAGCAACAGGATGAATCCAGGGCCACTGAGGCCCCAAATGAAACCTCATTTGGAGGGCTTGGGCATGGATTTGGACATGTTGGAGGATGCCAAAGTTCCAGAACATCTCCAGTGGTCGTTGAGGAAGCCATCTGTTATCCTCCGACTCACGGAACTGAGGAAGTCTGGCACACATCCACTCGAGTACCAAGGACTGCATGCAGAGATTCAAGGCCAGTTTGCAGACCACCTCTGCATATACACTGATGGTTCGAAAGACCAAAGCTGGGTAGATGCTGTGGCAGTCTGCCGATGGGTAAAATTTGGCTTGCCCGATCAGAGCTTGATTTTCACTGCACAAGCCCGAGCACTCCTTCTCGCGTTGGAGTGTATCGAAGTATCCAACCACACTAAATATGTTATATACAGTGATTCGTTCTCTTGCGTCCTGGCTGTTGCTGGACTGAAAACGAATCACCCTATTCTAGCAATGGTCATTTATAAAATGAACCAACTGACAACGGATGGGTATGACATCCACCTGTGCTGCGTGCCTGGCCATGCCGGCATACAAGGAAATGAACGAGCTGATCGGGCTGCGAAGAAGGCCCTGAACTGTGATCTTAAACCATGTCTGATCCCTCACTCCGATCTGAAACCACTAATAGCCACCGCCTTGGGGCCTTCCGCACCTCACCGGTTCAGAGCCTCTACATCGAAGCCAATGAACCATCAGTTAACAACAGGAGAATCAAACTGGCCATGCAATATGTAGTCAAGATAAAAACTAATGCATTGAATCCTGCACACAATTGTCTATTCGAGCAACAGGATGAATCCAGGGCCACTGAGGCCCCAAATGAAACCTCATTTGGAGGGCTTGGGCATGGATTTGGACATGTTGGAGGATGCCAAAGTTCCAGAACATCTCCAGTGGTCGTTGAGGAAGCCATCTGTTATCCTCCGACTCACGGAACTGAGGAAGTCTGGCACACATCCACTCGAGTACCAAGGACTGCATGCAGAGATTCAAGGCCAGTTTGCAGACCACCTCTGCATATACACTGATGGTTCGAAAGACCAAAGCTGGGTAGATGCTGTGGCAGTCTGCCGATGGGTAAAATTTGGCTTGCCCGATCAGAGCTTGATTTTCACTGCACAAGCCCGAGCACTCCTTCTCGCGTTGGAGTGTATCGAAGTATCCAACCACACTAAATATGTTATATACAGTGATTCGTTCTCTTGCGTCCTGGCTGTTGCTGGACTGAAAACGAATCACCCTATTCTAGCAATGGTCATTTATAAAATGAACCAACTGACAACGGATGGGTATGACATCCACCTGTGCTGCGTGCCTGGCCATGCCGGCATACAAGGAAATGAACGAGCTGATCGGGCTGCGAAGAAGGCCCTGAACTGTGATCTTAAACCATGTCTGATCCCTCACTCCGATCTGAAACCACTAATAGCCACCCACATAAAATCCAAATAGCAACATGAGTGGGATGAAAACATTAATAAACTTCAAGAAATTGAACCATCTGTGGGAAAACCACTCATGCAGTAGGTCGGCAGGACCAAGTAGTCCTTAGCCGCTGCCGTATTGGGCACTCGTGGCTTACACATGCTTTTCTGCTGAAGGGTGAACCTCCCCCTGAATGTATTGGGTGTCAGTCCCCGCTAACACTCAAACACATCTGACTGAGTTGCATTGATTTGTTGGCCCTGCGCCAACAGTAGTTCTACACTGCAGACAGTATGCATGACCTTTTTACTAAGGTAAAACAGGAAAACATTTTAGCCTTTTTGAGGGCAGCTGGACTGTACCACCTCATATAGTTTACTAAATAGATTCTATCAATTATTAATCAAACTTTTCTTTTTCTATAGGAATTTGTTTCCCTTGACCACAAATATATGATTGTGAGCTTTCTAATTTAATGAGTGTCTATTGGCACATAATTGATTGTCTACTTTTACATGTAAAAGCGATGGTTTGAACGAAAAACAAATATTTCTCACCGTGAATATGGCCTATTCTGCCGACACGGCATAAAGCAACCACCAATCAATCAATCAATCTGTCCCTGGCAATGAATGTTGTTTAGCTTGACCAGAAACTATATGACCGTGAGTTTTCAAAAGTTATGAGTGTCTATTGGCACAAAATTGATTGTATGCTTTTACATGTAAAAGCGATGGTTTGAACAAAAACAAACATTTCTTGCCATGAATATGGCCTATGCTGCCGACACGGCATAAAGCAACCACCAACCTCCACCCTGACAATGAACAGTTTCCTGCGCAAAACTGACATCAAAAATTTGATGCTTCCTTAGCAACTGATGAATTTGCCATTGTGTGCTAATTCTTGTGCTTTTTCAGCCCCATCCAGAAAACCTTTAATCTTTTGTCTCATGGTAACCATATCTTCATACAACTATTTGAAATCTGCCAAATCTTCACTCCTCACCACATCAGGAGCTGGCTAATCACCTTGAGTGTCTTCAACCTTCTTTACTGGACTTACTTTGGGCTTCTGCCCTACCCATTTTGTTGTGATGGGATTTCTTAGGCAATCAGGGAGTATCAGTTTTTCTCCACCTCAGATTTGGTGATATTGTGCGCCATTTGGAATGGTTGCGGATCATTTTGACTTGATTTTCCCATATCTCAAGATGCAGAGATTGACTACTATATCATCCCCTTTTCTTAAATGATAAATGTAAGTTACAAGTTCAGCTAGTTGGAAGTAGTCTAATCAATCAAAGTCACATTGTAATCAGTTCTAGCCACAAGTCTCAGTTGGATCAAATTTGTCCCAGGCACTCAACCAAGTAGGGAGGAGAGTGCCTGGGGCCTGTGGTGAAGACTGCCCAGGGGACATAGGTGTGGACTGCAGTGGACCTCCAGTTTCCAACATTGCAGACGCTGGTGACCCAGGCCCCGCCTTTGGCACAATCCTGAGCCTCGCCTCTTCGCAGGCTGTGGAGCATAATCCTTCCGTTGGTGATGTCCCTGAGCAGTCTGAGCGCCCTTGTTAGGGTGCGGGCGTGTAGGGGGTCGCCATCAGAGGTCAGGAAGGCAGGACCTCCCGGTTTGATGTGGGTGCCCTTTCTGTATCATCGCCAGATTAGTATGGAGCAGCAGTTGGAGCTCAGGATTCTCGGTAGTGTGACCGAGTATCCATCGGTGGCCGTTTTGGAGGTCTTAGTGGTTCTCATGTACACCACTAAGGCGGTTCCTTCGTTGGTGTTCTCTCTCCCGGTGATCATGTGTCGCGCATTGTTGGATGGTCTGCTCACTAGGAGATTTCCTTGTCTTAGCATGGTGAAGTAGTCCAGTAGCAGTGTGGCTGCGAGCACTCGGGCCCTGCAGGTAGTCGATGACGTCCTTGAGATATTGGATGGTCAGCAGAGGGGCTTGGCAGGGCACGTCGAGGGAGGATCTTGCTACTCCACGCTTTATTATGGTGACTGGGTATACGTTGAATCCTTGCATCTGTCACGTTATCAGCAAGACCCAGGTTCTCGCCCCGCTTAGGTAGTTATTGACAGCTCCAGGTGAACGGAGTTTCTGGGCGAGGTGTCTAACATATCCCAGGATGTCGTATATGGTTGACTTCAGTGCCCTCATAGCATGTGTCTTGGTGTACATGAGGCATGTCAGAACCTGTTCCATCTTGTTTTTCCAGGTTCCTTCCGCCAGTCCTGCCTTCAGTAAGGCCATTATGTCTTTGTGTCGTTCGTCCGGTTGTCCTGGGAACAGAGGGGCAAGTTAGTATGAAATCTTCCCAGTGGCTGCGACGATGTGAAGAAGTCTAAGGTTGTGTGTTGTCCAGATCCTTTCCAATCTGAGCTCCCTGCACATGATGTCTGCCTTTATGGCTGAAGCTGTGTCGAAGGGCCTATGACTCTTGGCATCAGCCAGGACAAATTCTTCTCCGGGTTTATGTGCCATCAAGCAGGACCTTTTTTTCTTCTGTTTTTGTTGTAAATATAGTTTATTCATTGAATAAAGTCTTTTGTCAGCGCCGTGGCACTGGTCTTCCAGCCATGTGACAATACAGTTATTTACAATATATGCAGCTAGCCCAAATCAGTTGAAATAACAATATCAAACATTCAAAGACTTACATATGGTATCGTTTGACAATTCACCTACAAAAATAGCAGTTATATGTTGTATTCCTATACACTTGATATATACATGTGTATTGATTAGACCTTTACATTACGGAGTGGTTAGGTGCATAGTTTCCCTTCATAGGTTTGTATGCCTACTATATTGTGAATTGCAAAACTATCATGTTGTTGGAGTTAACATTTTGAGATGGAGTGAGTGTTAGTAGAATGGTTTGTTTATTCTGTTAGATAGAGTGTGGTTAGCTTATAGGGTTATGCTTAAAAGGTTAATACCTCAGGTCTGTTTTTTGACTACCTGAAGTAGTTTGAGTAAGTAGGTTGTTAGTAATGATGGGATAAACAATGCTTTGAGGATTGTACGTTTCAGTCAATTAGTAGTCTAGTACAGACTTTATTAGTGTCTATGTTTACAGAAAGACCCTATAATACCAAGACGGCTCACTCAACTTGTACTGTGTAATCAAAATGATCAAACCCACCACTTGGTGCGCTGGCTGTTCCCCCGGCTAAACAGATGCTATAATATATGCACAAATGTATATATGAATGTGAACGATGTGTGACGATGGTGACGAGGATGTGTGCCTGTTCATAGCAATCCTATATTGATGTGTATTCACGCTTACCCGTCTCATGCATGATATAACCGTACGTGTTTACATGTGAAACACCAACCAGCAGCTGGGTCGATCAAACCCACCACAAGATGGCACCGCAAAATTTACATCACATGGGAGAGATAGGGAGTGAGCCGTCCCAGTACCATAGGGCCCCCGGTCTATAGCAATACTACCAGACTGATACACATTTCCGAATTTGCTGGGCAAATAATTTGTACGGTGGATAACTTGGTTTGTTGGCAGCAGGCAAAGGAGCGCGTGGGGTGGTGGGAGGGGGTGGGGTGGCCATAGGTGCTTATAATAGATAGCTAATTAAATATGGCGACCTCATCACTAGGCCTGTAGAAGGGCCTGATTGGCTTGGTGAATTCTTACCAGGTTCTTGAATTCTAGTTGTGTTTGTGCATGTCTAATTCTGACTGGGAGTTCATTCCATAATGTGCTGCTGCCTTTATAGATAGGGGCTCTTGTCAGTCTATTTGTGAGTGGTTTAGGAACTTTAAGGAGTGTAGCATCCCCCTGCCTGGTAACTCTGGTAGTATGGTCTATGTAGTTTTCATCCTTGGCTCTGATAAACATAAGAGATAGCAGATGTGCATCTCTCCTTTGGCTCAGGTATGTGATATTAGATCTAGTGTGCATCTCATTCACTGAGAGAACTTTGCCCCTATATACTGTTCTAAGAGCTCGGTTTTGAGTTCTCTGTAATTTATTTTCTTGTTGTTTTGTTAAAAGGCCATAGATTAGATCATTATAATCTATTATTGGCAGTATAGTTGCCTTATACAGTTTGAGCGCTGTGTTCTCACTCATGTAGCATCTTATTTTTCTAAAGGTTGTTATTCTCATACCTGGAATTTGGTTCAGCCTCGATAGTTGCTGGTTCACTTCTCTTAGCACTGCATTGCCTATACATAGCTCCATATTTTGTGCATGCGATTTTCTAGATTTTGTTCCAAATATCACATATTCTGATTTTTGTGTGTTTAAGGGAAGTCTGTTATCAGCACACCAAATATTGACCTTTTTTAACACCTTGTTTACTAGTAGCTGCCAGAATAATGTTTTTATTGTGCACTGTGAGGACAGCATCATCCGCAAAAAGTGTGAAATTAGCACTGGTAGACAGCAATAGTGTAATAAATATCAGAAAGAGGAGTGGTCCCAAAGTGGAACCTTGGGGCACTCCTGTTCTGACAGTTTTAGTGGAGGATTCTGTATTATTAATTTGTGTGACTTGTTGTCTGTTGTTTAAGTAGTTGGATATGAACCTATATGATCTTTTTCCCAGTCCAGCTCTTTTGATCTTACAGGATTTTGTGGTCAATTGTATCAAAAGCTTTCTTGAAATCAAGAAAAACAGGTATTGTAAGCTCACCTCTGTCCGTGCTAATCAACAATTCATCCATTAATGAGGCAAGTGCCTTAGTCGTTGATCTTTCTTTTGTGAAGCCATATTGTTTGGTGGCTAAATAGTTAGTGTTCGTGAATTATCTGTTCAATTATTCTGCCAGGGAGAGGTAGTATGGATATAGGTCGCAGTTCATTACAGGACTTTGGGTTACCTACCTTGGGTATAGGGGTAACTGTTGCTCTCTTCCATTTTTCTGGGAAAATTCCAGTAGTAATTATGAGGTTGTATAGGTATGTAACCACCTTATAGTAGTCAGATCTCTCCTGTGCAGGCGCAGAGGATTGGGTCCCTGTCCCCTCCAGTCTCGAGGAGTGTCTGGGAGGACTGATTGTCTGTGTTTATTTTTATTATGTAGTTGTGGGCGTCGTCCGGGGTGAGCTAGTTAAGGGGTACGACCAAATTGACTGCCTCCAGGCAGTTGATGCACTCAGAGTACGTTTCACTGATGAATTTGGTTTTTGAGAAGGCTCCCCCTGCAAGAAGGGAAGAGTCCCACTCAATCAGCCACTCCAGCTTGTCGGAGTGGGGGGGGGCAGAGGAGGACCAGTCCGTGGGTGGATTCTGCATATTGTATGAACCAGGTCACATCGTCCACCAGCTCTTGGGTCACTTGGGAGTGGCCACATACTCTGGGTGTCCCACCAGCCTCTGTAGGTCTTTACTCGTGGCCTTGGTGGTTGGCTTCCAGCAGGCACACTCTTTGAGTATCTCTGCCAGTTTTTCTGGTGGTATTTTGACAGTCATATTATATTATTGGTGCAGATGCTGTACCAGATCGAGTCAATTGCCTGCGTTGGTGGTGTGCACTTGGCTGCGGAGAGGGCCAGTTCCAGCTTGTCTGTTGTAGCCAGCATGTCGAGGTAGGCAGCGTCCACCTCGCTCTTGGTGGCTGCCACCCCAACAAAGTTGTAGAGGTAGCAGAGTGTGAAGTGTCTCTTCTTCCATAATATGTGTACAATGGTGCTAGTCGTTCATGCACACGCCATCGAGGAGGTTCAACACCCAAAGGGTGGCACCACATTGAAGTAGGACGTCCCATTGAGAGTGACTCCCAGCAGTGGGATCGACAGCGGGCAGGTGCGGAGCTGTCGGTAGGGTCTCCATAGGTCGGCGGCCCATAGGTAGGCCTCCCTACGCAGGTTGGTGACTTCCTCCGCCAGTTCCATGATCCCGGGGAGGGTGCAGGTGGCTAGCCTCCCTT
The DNA here is from genome assembly GCA_030323885.1 of Branchipolynoe longqiensis. NCBI lineage: Eukaryota > Metazoa > Annelida > Polychaeta > Phyllodocida > Polynoidae > Branchipolynoe > Branchipolynoe longqiensis. The sequence goes on along the minus strand of CM059202.1, from coordinate 12,159,542 downwards.
GATAGAATCCTTTCCATATTCCAGCATTCCCGCTAGCTCCACGCGGGAAGCTGAGGTCGACGATGACCCGGCACTATGCAGTGTTCTTTTTGGGCCAGGTCATCGTCGGGCCAGGTCATTGTGTCCTTCCACCAGTTATTGTTGGATGGTGGTAGCAGGATTTGCAATCAGATAGTTGATTCCCAGGGCCATGATGTGAACACTCCTGATGTGGCCAGTTTGCCCACAGTGTGAAGGGTGGTGAGTCGAAGGGCCCAAGTAGTGTCCCGAGACTCACCTCCTTCTCGACGGATCCAGTGTGCATGTGTGGGGTCCTCTCTGTGGTTGGCCAACTCTGGGACAGGTGGCCGGTCGACTGCATAGTCAGCCGCCCAACCAAACTTGAGGTAGTCCACCAGGTGCTGGTCTTGGGAATCACACAGCAGCATCCACCATCTGCTTATTCTAAGTGCTAATGGTACTGGCACTCTTGCTGTTATAAAGTTTGGGAGGCCAGTGACCCTGACCTGTGCATAGATGTCATAATAAGTTGTATTCACCCAAATATTGGGAACTGCTGTGGTGTATTTTTGTAGTACAGCAGGATGTGTGGTGGGTTGTAGGGGGATATCGCGGCTGTGTCGGGCTCGGCGAGCACCTCGACCCGGCGTTAATAACTCCATGAGGGGCTGTCCGTCATCGTCTTTGTCACTAGATTTTCATCTGAGTGTGAGGTGGCCACTGGGCCTCACGTCTACCGTTAAACCGACTCGTGGGCTGCTGTTGTGTGGAGTGGGCATATGGGTTTTGGCTAGCGCCTGATCAATGTGTATATGTGGGTCATCTGGTTTGCGGGTGTCCAGCACCCTGTTTGTGCTGCTTGAAGGTGAACACATGTTTAAGTGTGTGTTGGGCGTCTGCTACCTGTGCATATGCATGATCACCAGTGGGGGACGGGTGAGAGTGCAGGGTGGTTGCGGGTGAGTAGGGGGGTGAGCTGACTTTGAGGTGGGCCATGGCCTTTGTTTACTTCTGGTGGTGGGATCACTGTTTGCTTCTGGCTCAGTGCTACATGTGGTGGGTTGTGGGCCTGGTGGGTAACTGGGCGCATCCGGTTTAAATACTGCGAGTGTGGGTGAGGGGCACGGGTAACTGGGTGCTTCCAGTGAGGGGCGGGGGGAGGCTAGGTTAGGGTGTGCGGGTGTGCCTGGTGTGTGGTGCGGGCTGAAGAGCCGGTGTTTCTTTACTTCCGGGGTGGGGGAAGAGGTGGTGATCGGCTTCCGGTCTAGATGTTCCAGATGCGGGGGCGAGGGACTGGTAACTGGGTGATACCGGTGGCGGTGGGGAGGACGGTTGAGCTGGGTGAGTGCTTGGGTGTGGGTGTCTAATGGGGTTGTGACCTGGTTCGGGTCTGTTGTGAGCGGCAGGGGAGGGTGTAGGAGAGACAGGTGGTGACACAATACCATCGATACAAACAGGAGGCGGTATGGCGGCAGCTGCCAAGCTGGGGATCATGATGTCAATGAAAGAGGAAGGGTTCTTTTATCGTCACCCTGTCCACTCTTTTTGTATAGTGGTATCCCATACTCCGCCGCTTAAAAAAAGAGCAGGGACGGACCGGCCAAACTGACTGAGAGGGAGCGGTGGATCATGCAGAAGTTTGGTTTCCTGCGGTCCGTCATCCGTCACTGCAGAACTATAAGAACAAAATCTGTTATCCTTCTGTCTAGATTAGGCTAGTGTGGGTGTTAGGATTCTCTTAAAACCCCTATTATTCTAGAGAAGTCGAAAATCGATATATGTTATTTACATAATTAATCTTGATGAATCAAGTTAATCGTTTAACGTTATATATTTGTTGTCATTCTTTATTGTTGACTTGTGTTGTTGACTTCATTTACGTAATTAATCTTCAGAAATCAATTTAATCATTTATCGGTATATATTTGCTGTTCTTTATTGCTGACTTGTGTTGTTGTTTACATCTTTTGTGGAAACATTGATTTGCATTCATGTTACTTTATGATTTTGTCTTGCAGGTGGGCACTGCCTTAGACGCTGTGCAGGGTGATCTTGAATGGCCGAGAATGTCTGCGCAGATCTGGAGCTGGGGATGGAGGAGGACATTAGCACCACACCTCCTGCTCCAGTCCGAGAGGGGGGAAAGGGGAAGTGGGCAGCCCCAGATGACGGCAATCTCCTGGCTGCCAATAAGAAGAGGTTTGACGAGTCTGGGGAGCTGGTGAAGGTTATGCAGCCGCCCCCTGCACTGGCCATGACGAAGCGTGCATCTTTCGCAAACTATGTGTGGGACTCGCTGATGACGATGCTGCAGGAGCGTTTTCTGAACACTCGGGCAGGGAGTAACTTCCTCAGACTCCTGTGGCTGCGGTGGCTGCGGTGGCTGCGGTAGCTGTGGCGGCTCCTGTGGCTGCACCGGCTCCTGTGGTTTGCGCACCTAGGGCTGGACCTTCTGCAAGTGAGTTGTACCAGCCTCAGCCCCACCAGTGGACTCACGATCCACCACCGGCATCACCCTGGGTGTTGCAAACCCAGGACTATGTGCAGCAATATATGATGCAGCCGCACCAGCCGCATCTTCAGCCTCAGCCTCAACCTCTGCCCATACAGCCACTCCACATGTGTCATCAGCCAGTCCTGACCCTGGCTCAGCTTGTGCAATGTCCGTCCGTGGTGATGGTGCAGCCGCCTGCACTCCGGACACTTGGGTGTGCCCCGCCACTCCATGAACAGGTCCCCATCCAGGTGGTGCGGCCACTGTCAGTGTGCCCTGGGCGTCGAGTCCGGTTGCGAGTGCGAGTTCCGCTCCCACCCGAGTCCCCCCCGCAACAGGAACTTTGTCGGAGTCGCCCAGCCCGAACTCCGACGGACTATTTAACTTGTCAGGGCTATTATTATTAATATTAAAGACAGAAGTCCCTACCCTCTCTTCAAATCTCTCCCAACCCTCTCTTTCCATCTCTCCCTCACTCTCTTCCGCTTTCTCTCCCCTTTCTCCCCCCCTCTCTTCCCCTTTCCGCCCCCTCTCTCTTCCCCTTTCTCTCCCCCTCTCTTCTCCTTTCTTCTCCCTCTTTCTCCCCCTTTCTGTCCCTGTCTCTTTCTATCCCCCTCTCTCTCCTTGTATTCTTAGTATGTACCTAAAAACATATGTAGGTATGCGGGTATTGCAGTACCTCTGATACCTTAGGTGTTAAATACCTCAGGGAGTTTGATGCCCCTGCCTTGCAAAGTTGTAAACCACTGCCATGTGGTACAGGTTCTTGATAGAACCAAAGGCTAAGGGAGTAAACCCTAACAGAAAACCATGTTACCATGGCAGCATTAAGGGTGGTGATGAATGGAACTCCCAACATCTCCCGACCAGCCACTGCAGGGACAAATAGTTTGCGCCTGTCTTGACGCGTTCTTGCCGGTGTGAGATCTCTATTTGCTCCCCGAGAGAGTGCTGCTAGTAACTTGCAAAAGCCAGCAGCACTTCAACACTTTGCAAGCAGCTTTTATGAAATGTCCAACCACATGAAATAACATCACTCTCACAGCAGAGATCTAATTGGAGAGTGGTGGTTAACTCATGAAAGCAGTCTTTGTCGCATTGCGACTGACAGCATGATGATGATGACCTAAAAACAGTATATTAAACTAGGATATGCTTTCAAAAGTTTAATTCTTATAAAAAGAGAGCATATTATTTAAAAGTATTGTTAACTAGATTACTTTAATTAGGGATAGAAAGAATATAACAGACATGCACTTGTGTTTTGATATCTAAAACTGATATAGTTTATTTGTACAAATAGACATACCATCTCATAACAGTAGACAAGTCACAACATAACGGACATGTAAGTTTTCATAAATATATCATAACAGTACACATGTTACAGGTGCAACATGGACAATGTGATCACACCGCTAGGATGTAAAACAACAAGCAACAAACAAACAAACAAACAAACTCACAAGAACAGTTTGTTTAGGCTTTCATATTCACATGAGGCTATAAAGAAAATGTAGCTTGGTTGCCGGAGCAGCAACCTTGGGAAATTCCGATAATCAGGATGAATCCAATATGGCCGCCACATATGGGGGGGTCAACTATTACTTTTTAAGCAATAAACGTACAATCATGTGTAATACCTCTTTTCCACATATTATTATCACGCTTCGACAAACAATAATGAACACGAACAATTTACATGTAGCTGGATGAGTATAGCTCTGGCTGGTACCCCCTAAAAGGCCCCTCCATTTAATATAAAGCAAATTTCCTGCCGACTGGAGGCAGAATTAGCGGAGTGCACGCGCACAAAGGGAGCGGCAGCTGGCGCAGCTGGATGTGGGCTGCCCTGAAGGCAGCTCGCGGCTTCAAAGCAGCTCAGTACTGCATACACACGTCGGGTGCACAACTCCTTCCGACTGTAATATTAACTAACAAACAATGCTTTGCTTCAATAATATTCGCATAACTAGTTACACAACAAATTATTAGTACGCTCCGACAAACAATAATGAATACAAACAATTTACATGTAGTTGGATGAGTGTAACTCTGACTGGTACCCCCTAAAAGGCCCAAACCAACACAAACCAGCTGTATCATTCTCTCCTTGCGGGGATGGCGGCGACCCTCAGGTCTGTAGACAACCAACCGCTCCTGCACCGATGCCTTCGAGTATTTAAATACTGCATCTGATTTCCACATAGGATGAGGTCAGTAACTTTTGAGATTGGTATTAAATGTAGCTTGCATTAATTACCATTGCTTACTATGGGTAAATACTTGGTAGGTTCCCCTTCCTTTCCAAGGTGACTGGCCACTTACTCATCTTTGTCAGAGTGTGCCCTGATGAGCCACATCATCTTGCTGTTACACCTTCAAAGCTATTGATCTTCTAACTCATCTGCTGCTCCAGTCTTCATGCACTTGAAGGGGTGACATCCCCTGACCACACCAACAAAGTTGATGTGCACCGCACTTAGTTTAGGCCGACAATTCAGTCGGTATGGCCGCTGGTGTGCACTACCAACTTCTGGTCTTCCCATAAATGGGACTAGCCGCACGGCAGCGGGGGTTTTAAATCAGAGTTTACCTCCTCCTAGATGAGCAGTCAGCCAAGATTGACGAGCCCCACCTGCCCGAAGCATCTGGTTTTGAGGTGCCAGAGATCCGCCTTTGCCCCTTCTCCCGTCAGTAGAAACAGTTTCGCCTCGGAAGGCCAGGAGTTGGACTTGGTTATCAGAGGCTATTTGATATGCATGCCATGAGAAAGTACTTTATAGGTAGTGAGAGCTTATCCTCATTATCACTTCCGGCAATAATAACCTTGAATGTATGTATGTATGTCGGAACCAGATCGATTACATTCTTGTCAACCAACGATATAGAAATTGTATCAAACAGGCAAGGACATATCCAGGTGCTGACATATGTTCGGATCATAATCCAGTAGTAATCAGTATGGTAGTGAAATTGAAACAGCAGAACAAAATTAAAAACAACGTTCAAATGGATATGAACATGTTAAAAGATGCAAAATACAGAACTAAGTATAATGTCTCTGTTCATAACAAATTCAGTGTACTGATGAATGAAGAAACTCCTCAGAGAGAGTATAACAACATTGAAATGGAATGGGAAGCTCTCAGAGAAAGCATGGTCAAGTCAACAGAGGAGGTGTTACCAAATAAAAAACGAGAGACAAAGCAATCATGGATGACGCAACGCATACTAGAAAAGATGGCAGAAAGGAAGAAAATGAAAACCACTGATCCACTTAAATACAAACACCTGAAGAATGAAATAGAAGATGAATGCAAAAAAGCTAAAGATGAATGGTGGAATAAGAAGTGTGAAGTAGTGGAACAACTTCAGTCTCAACATCGTTCAAGAGAGGTGCACAAGAAAGTGAAAGAGATAACAGGTCAAGGATACAGACAGAGAAGCATTAAATGTATCAAGAACAAAGACGGCAAAATGCTCTTTGAAGAAGATGAAATAAAGTCCAGATGGGAAGAATATGTAAACAAACTATACAATCATGACAGAGGGAACCCACCCACAATTGAGAAAGAAGATGGGAATATTATATTAGGATCAGAGGTTGAGAAGGCTATCAATGATCTAAAGTCAGGTAAGGCTCCTGGAAGTGACCAGATAACATCAGAAATGATAAAAGGACTAGATGAAGTGGGAATTCAAATCATTCATAAGCTAGTAAATGACATCTATGAGACTGGATTTATACCATTGAATATGAATGAATCCATATTTGTACGACTCCCAAAGAAGCTAAAACCAACATTGTGTACTGAGTACAGAACACTAAGCCTGATGAGTCATATGTTGAAGATGATCCTGAAAATAATTTTACTGAGAAAGAGACAGAAAATTGAAGAACAAATCAGTAATGTACAAAGTGGGTCTATATCTGGAAAAGGTACACATGAAGGGATTTTCAATATGAGAATGATTTGTGAACGTTATTGTGAAGTGAACCAGGATGTTTATGCCTGCTTTATTGACTATGAGAAGGCCTTCGACCGAGTCAATCATGAACTGTTAATCAAATATTTACAAGATATTGGTGTCAATGGCAAAGACATTAAACTAATTGTGAACTTATACTGGACACAACGTGCATTTATAAAAATGGAGCAGGGCCTATCAGATGAAGTTATGATTAAACGAGGAGTTCGACAGGGGTGTGTATTGTCACCATGTCTATTTAACCTGTACACAGAGATGATTTTCAGACACATTGAAGATTGCAAGGGAGTGACAATAGGTGGCATGAACGTCAACAATCTTAGATATGCCGATGACAGTGTAATACTAGCAGACAGTGAGAAAAACCTACAACATATAGTGAATAGAATCAATAAAGCTGGAATACTATTCAACATGAAGATGAATGCCAGGAAGACCAAAACAATTGTTATAAGTAAAAAGACAGATAAACCAAATGTCAATATAACCATAGATGGCACAAACATAGAACAAGTATCCGAATTCATATATCTTGGACAAAAGATTACAAATGATGGGAGATGTGAGGAAGAAATTAAAAGAAGGATAACAATAGCCCGAACAACATTCTCCAAAATGTATAGAGTGTTAACATCAACTCAGATATTAATAGAAACGAGGAAGCGTATTCTTCGGTGTTATGTGTGGTCTACTCTAATGTATGGGCCTGAGACATGGACAATCTCTAAGAAAATGTACAAACGTTTAGCAGCATTTGAGATGTGGACTTATCGAAGGATGATGAAAATATCATGGACAAAGAAGATCACCAACAAAGAAGTTCTCAGAAAAATTAAAAATAAGAAAAGCTTGTTTGCTACTATACAGGCAAAGAAACTTATTTATTTTGGCCACATCATTTGTCAGAGTTCAATACACCGTACATTGTTGGAAGGGAAGGTGAATGGCAGCAGAGGGAGAGGGAGACCAAGAACATCATGGTTTACAAATATTTCACAGTGGACAGGCTTGAATTATTCACAGTCTATCAGAACAGCACACCATCGGGACAAGTGGAGAACCATTGCAACCAACCCTCGACTAGAGGACGGAACTATTGATTGATTGATTGATTGATTAAATGTAGACGCTCTCTATACTGGATCGTCTTTGATTTCCGAACCTTGACCATCATCCCCCACTCATGAAAGGTAAAGTCTGACCTGAACAATGAAGAGTCCGACTCAGGAACATGACATTTACGTAGCAGAGCTTGAAATGATAGGAGCATCACTGCTCTCACGGCTACATGACCTCTTGTGTTACATATACGCGTAAATATCTTCCTTAGCTGTATATGTTACACCCAATGTCCTTCTTATACCTGACATACACTTTTTGACCTTGTGATTCTTATAGTCTATAGGTTCCATACCCAGGTCCTTTAGTGGTTACTTAACGCGCTTAGATATTGCCTGATATAACTGAAACACATGCCACGGGCAAGGAAAGACATATACAAGCATGTTAGTGCTGATAAACATGGATACTGAGACACATGTTCGCCAAATATTTCGCAAAATTCCAGGTAGCCTCCCCCAATCTGCAATCAACAATGGAATAGTTGATAACCGCACATGGCAGCTGCCACATCGGCATCCCTGATTCGGGCAATGTTTTTGTATGCATTCAACATCAGGCTGTCGCATATGACATTGTCGCGGGTGGTGATGTATGCTGATTGTACCTCAAAATTATGTGTTATAGATAACCAGAAAATCAGTCTCAACCAGGATATTGTTGTCTTGTTTCTGCTCCTACTAGAGTTCAGATCTGCCCGGGTATGGGTGTTGTCGGTCACTAATATTACAGTTTGATCTACCTACAAGTCGCCCCATCTGCAGGCCCCTACTAGTATAGGCTACATCCCTGATCTTTGGTGTCTGCAAAGTGGTGACCCAGCCAACCCTCTAGTAGCCTTGATTTCTTTACATTGATGGCACCCGCTACCCAGTCCTCCCCGTGTGTGGCCCCCCAATCCCACTAGAGAGGCGTCAGTGTAGACTGATAGTCAAGGTTTGGTTGCCTTTATAATGTTGGCCTTCCCATTGAACATTCCCGCAAAGTCCACCCACCACTTTAGATCAAGTCTGAACTCGTTGCTTAGTCTTACCCTGTGCCCGCTTTCCTTCACTGAAGCCACCAGATCATACACTCGCCAAGAGCAGGTTCTCCACCAATGGATCACCTTGCAACAATGAGCTAGGACACCTGCTAGGCTCTCAAGTTCCTTTTTTGTGGTTTGCCTCCTCGTTAGAAAAGACTGCAGTACCACAAAATCACTGATTTCAGAAAATACATAGAGGCTGCTGCTCAGTCCCATACAAAGGCGGTTATCACTCAGATACACTATGCCATCCCCGAAGTCCCATGCTAGACCTTGCCTCTCCCGAGAAACCGGGTGGATGTTAACCGCACGGTATGCGTTGCTAATGTCCATGCTTGCCAGATAATCACCGACCTGCACTAAATTTGTGACCGACTCCACCGAGTTATAACAAAAATTTGTCCGACAGCCCTGAGTGTAGTCCTTGGCCCTGAAATCATCATGGCCTTTATGCACTGAACCCAAGCCATGAATGCACACACAAGGTTCATCGACAATTGTTAATAAATTGTCGTCAATTTCGGCTTGTAGCCTACCTGACATGGAAAGGCCCACCTCTCCCTTAGTAATGGAACCATAATTAGCTTTATTACCCTGAAACCAAAGCATTAGCCTTGTAGCACGTATTCCCAATCTGGATCGACATCACCTCTACAACAACATTCAGCAAACACCCAACATGGTTTTATCTGGGCCAAATCCCCATCAATGGTGTAGACGCAATCACAGTAACCTAGAGTGCAATAAATGAAGACATCAATGTATCGTTCAGTCCAGATATATCATCTTTCCTGGTCTGCTACCCACGGTGTGCAAACCAGTTGCCCCCCGGCGGCCCGGGCCGGGGCCGGGCCGATCACCCAAAACCAGTCACTATTACGATGTATCAAACCATTGTGCACCGTACTATAGCTTCCGGAGGTGTGGCCCCCTCTTCCCCACACCTCTCCAGTTCCGTGGAGCAGCCCGGGTTCAACATCCGGGCCAGAGGTCTCACAAACTAGATCCCTGCCTGTTATAACTATCACAGTGTCTGCTGGATGAGCGTCTTCCTGTTCAACAATGGCTGCTTCAGATCTTCCCTTGACACAACACAACCCATTGTCATTGTTACCCTTCCCACGACCGCTAATCCTCCGGTGGGGCTTCGCATGGGCTGCGTGTCCGACGGTTTTGTTTACACAGTGTTCAGGCCGACCGGTGTCCGCCACATCAGAGGGATTACCGCACCCCCCTCCACGGCCGACACCGTGTCTGTACCCCTGCAGCGGATAGGACTGCTGTCATCACATGTGTCTGTCACTCAAGGCCCGCACTTTCCCCTTGCTGTACAGATATGACTTGGTGTCTAAGCCAGTAAGATAAGGCATTCCCTGGAGCTGAAGACACTTGGGGACCGAGTTGGGCACAGGTGATGTTAATGTCCCACACCTTTTCATCCCACAGTTCCACCTGCACTGTGGTCCAGATCTTGTTTTGGTGCACCCAGTACATGAGCAGCACAAACACATCGGTGTCACCTGAGAGGACACTGATCACTTGCGTTCCAGACTTGGCAGCCATGAGGAGACATCAGATCATTGTTATGGCCGCTTCATCATGGTTGAACACACTCTCTTCAGACGATCTGGTCTTGATGGATCACATCTCCTTTCGATGGCCAAATGATGGGGTACAGGAGTTGGCTCACATTGACAATGGTGATTTTTGGATACTTACCTAAATTAAATTTACTTAACAAACAACATTTTCCCTACTGTGCAAACTTGTTCCTCTCCTTTGAAACTTAACTTTGTGTATTCGGAAGATGAAGTAATAATCTATATATTTGGATATGTATGTATCCCAATTTAATTGTAAGGAAAGGGACATATATCTAATGGTTTCAACAAATATACATCACAACGGATTGTACCACTGGGGCACATAGCCGAGGTAGTCATTGATGTGTGACACAGTTATTGACTGAGTCAATAATTCACATATGCATTATACAAATGAACATCCAGATGCTTACCTGAACACGATATGTTACACGGCTCTTGACTACTCTCAGATATTGTGGGAAGACACGTTGGTGTAATAATATGTTCAGGTCTCCTGCAATAATTGTGAATATCACTTAGTGATTCTCCCACTAAATAGAACTTGTCAATGGTCAAATCAGATACGTGATGTGGTGTGTTCATATCCCATCGTTGACATCTTAAACCTGTCACAGTTACGCCATTGCGACCATCCTCTACCGTCAGTCTTCTTTCATATGGTGAGAATCCATCAATACAATCCACCGACCCTACAAGTAAAGATCTGTGTAAATGTATTGCAATGCTTTTCTAGTGATAATATTATTATGGCTTGTTCATAATTGTTGTGTTGGACAGCTTTTATCTATGCAATATGTCAGCACAAGTGCACTGCCATATTTACAACATATATATGGTTACAATACTCCATGAACATATGGTTACAATACTCCATGATGCATAAGAAAACTGATGGAATTGGGTGAGTTGTCTAATCTATTTGACAATAGCCTCTCCTATATGCTGTGATATATGTTCTTGATATATACTAACACATTCCAGCCATCTTCAGTACATCTCGTAAGACCTGGGTCTCAATGCATGAAATGAGACTTGGAAATGTTGATGCAAGCCGAAGAGAATTACAAACGTTAGAATGCACAAGACCAAAATAAAGGTTGGTTAGGTGGCTGTTGGAGTTTTATGTCGTGGCAACTTCTAAGTTCATATCAGTATGGGTACCGACTTGTAACAGTGCACACTTATGGTGACTTAATCACTGGGAAAGCAGACGCTGGTGTCATGACCCGATATCCAACTCAGTCAAATTATCCTGTTACTGAGCTCACCAGTCCTTTCCCTATCATATTAATGCCAAGCACCAGGCTAAGAAGCGAGAGGTCTCAATTTTCTAAGTCATTGAATTTATTTGACTGGGAACGAAACTCCCGTTCTCCTGCATGTGAGGCCCACACTCTACCGATTCGACTTTAAAATAATGGTAGTTCCTATATAACAGTATTAGTAGACTTACTTGCAAGTTGAAGTATTACTAAGATTCTTAGAAATCTACAAATACGAAAGTATGGATCAGGGGAGAGGTCAAGCCCGCAGAGATGGGATGTAGCCTCAGCTTTCGAAGTTGGAGGGGAGTAAAAAACCTAAAACAAGGATCAGCAAACCCTACCTTGTACCCTTTAACCCAATCTTTTACTTTATTAATTACCCTCAAGTAATGGTAAGTTTGGGTTCAAAAGGTGTGGGTGGGCGGGGAGAGTCATTGAAGCATGTGTTTTTACGACCCAACCGGCCATATTCCATCCTTCCCTCTAGTGTCATGTGTACTCCTTCCACCTTCTCATCATTTATGGCATTCATTTGCAAATACATGAGTGGCACTGGTGCCTATATTATCTACAGTTTTCAACAACGTTATTTCTTGTCCCATTTCAACATGTGTTTTGAACAGACTTAATCAAAGAGTATTTCTATTATCACTCTTTTTATTTTTTAACAAAATTAACAAATTGTGAAATTCTTAAAGTTTTTGGGAACTTTTGCTTTGTTCCCAATTCTTGTATTTTTTCGTAATATTTGGTATTATAACTGTGACCTTTGTAACACCAGTTTGTTACCCTTGGTAACAATTTGTCTCTAATTAAATACTAGTTTTTCACATTATTCATACCATTGTGTATATCTTTATTGTCAACACTGTAATCTGACACAATGTAATATGACTAAGTGACGAATGACTGCACACATTGACGTCTAGTTACTCAATGGTTTATTCAGCCCTGCGCTTCACTACACTGGTCCCTCGGGTCAGCCCACCTGTTCCGCCCGCCGAGCCGGAGTACAATACATAACAAACACCAAACTGTTGCCTTAACTAACAATGTCATTACCTTCTCGCCATATTTTATAATCAACCTCTGCGTTTCCCCGGGATCTTCCAGGAACTTGTGATAAAAGAGCGCAAAACTCTTGCTGTCTCTCCAGGAAGCATCGTGTATGATTGCATTGAGGTTTGCTCCCATGCATTTCACTGAACAGGCCGAAGCCACCCCTTGTACTGTGCCCCTTGTATCGCTGCATATCAATACCTGCTAAGTTTAACATGTTCCGAGTCCATCTGGCCAATGTGGCCCTCAGAATTGGGTCATGAGCACCAATGTACGAGATCAATAGCTGAGTATTGTTTCTCTGGATGTTGCCTGTTCTAGCAATGTTTCTTTTCAGGGTTCTAACAGCACATAGCGCATTGTTTTCATTATATGAATAAAACCTTATCGAATCCAACAGTTGTCCCAGTTGGTTATGCTTTAACAATGTATGCATCTTAAAAACTATTGCATTCCCTTCAATCCTACATCTGTCTACAGACAGATTTAACATCATCATCATCTTCATGACGATACTAAGAGTAGCAAAATTGTAAGTTTATATGATAAGAACTTTAACGACAAAAGCCTATTTAGTTGAAGCCTAAGTAACCAATTTAAAACAACCTTCACACTCCAGAAACTAGTATCTGGGCTGTGGGGGGTCGCTGTTCATGACAGCTCTTACAGAACTATTTTCGTATGTATTGCTCCCCTATGGACCATCCATTAGACCTTGGTAGAATTAGGCTTAATGCACAAGGTGCTGAATTAATTGCCCCGTAACCTACTCCCATTTCAAAATATTTTTGTAGGTATTTTGAACATCTGCTAATTTTGGATTTAATACTTTGACACCATGTTCGATTGCCCATAGTGCCCACTTATGTATGTGTGAAATAGTTTTTCCTCGTCGAGACCCTCCAGGTGCACTTCACATACTGGAGGTTTTTTCTGTCTATTTGACAACCTTCTAATGCTCGGGCTAGAAGAGGTAAGCCGTCAATCTTACTTCTTCTAGCCCAGTGGTCTTCCCTCCTACTTTCTGGAGTCCTGTCCCAGAGAGGTTCCCAAACTTGCTTGGAAACTCTAGCTGTGCTCTTGCCCCTTCCTGAAGAAGCAGGTGCCAGGGCTGCGTGGCCAGTGGGGTGCTACAAAAATCACCCTCGGTCTGTCCCTCTGGATTTTCCTTGGTACCCATGGTGAGAGGCTGAACGGTGGAAAACAATAAATTTATTTATTTTACCAGTTAAGCGTAAACACGTCTGTTTCGCAGATCTCCAGCTCTGGTTTTATTCCGAATCTCAGAAGAATTAAGTGTTGTGTCGGTGTAAGTCTGATTTTTCTGTATTCACCTTAAAGCCCAATTCAAAATGTATCAATATACATGTCAGATCAAGATGTCAAGGTATGAATCTCTAGTTAAATGTGAGATATCTAGGTAAAGGTCAGGTATCAATGAGGTATAAGAATGTCAGGTTCCAACCTATAAACAAGAATGAATAAAAAAGAAAGAGAAAAAAAGGGTGTTTGGGCGGAAAATGGAGATACGTCGAGTAGGAGGTGGCTGGAGGAGGAGTGGCTGGAGGCAGTGTCGGGCCACGTTATAAGGAGGGACTCTTCCCGCAATCCAAGCATTACGACAAATTAGGTTTAAGCAATTTTGTAAAAATTTCGGGTCCGGTGACACACCATTTGGCAACACTTGAAACTTGAGTAAAACATCCACAAAACGGAATCTTAGGTATTTCCGTTGTGATTTGTTTATGGCCACTGAGTAGTAGGCATCTGTTAGAGCAGGAATCGCCATCCAAATTCTGAATCAAACCAAATTCTGTTTTTTTTATTAAACATTTCAAAATGCTCTGCACCAGACGGGATGGCCGAATGAGTAGAGTGTCCGTCTCCTATTTTGGGTGATCGGTAGATCCAAACCCATGAGTCCATGGGTTCGAATCCTGGTCGAGTCAAAGCAATGACTTAAAAATTTATACTTGTCGGTTCCTAGCCTGGTGCTCAGCATCATTAGGAGAGGGTAAGGCCTGGTCGGCTCAGTGTCAGGATAATAAGACTGAGTGGGATATCAGGTCATGGTGCTAGAGCCTTGAGATCATGTTCTATCTCACGCGTCTATTCTGGGTGGCCTCCGAGAAGAACTTTGAGTTCTCTTCTGTCTTCATTGGAAGCAATGGAAATGTCATATGCGATGCACTGAGCAGGTTGGACAACCCAGCCAGTACAAGGGTGTGGGTTCATCCATAGATATCATATGTTCCATTAATTTTCTTCACACCACCCAACTTGTGCATTTATATTGTGACCACACTGCTTACTAGCTACGGTTTGATTGGGCTTTCGTGTTCAGCCGAGTGTGTTCTCAGGGCACGCATACTTGCAGTTAGTACGATCTGTAAGGACAGCATTAGAATCATATAAGTTCACAGATAAACTTTCACTGATGAAGTGAAACGCACAGTTTGTAATAATTGTACCAATTATTTTGAGCAAATCTTCCTAATTCCTTAAAAACATTACCTTTAGAGTGTCCCTCCTCAACTTGCTGTTGCTTCCTCTGCTGCCGAGTTGCATCCTTAGGCTACTTGTGGACATGCACAAGCTTGTCCTCTCTCCCTGGATAACTTCCAGTGGTCGGAAGTTGAAGTAAGAACTGGCAATATTTTCTGCCATTTTTAGGTTGTCTCCTTCATCTAAGCGTGTGATTTTATGTTTGGTTTTTGTTTGTGTTTTTGTTTTTGTGTGTGGGTTTTCTTCTGAAACTTCCACCCTCTGGCTACAGGGCTTGATACTTGTGGGTCCTGCGTTGGAGATCTTTTCCGAATTCCAGCCTACTCTTTGTGTATTCGCCACTAATCAGTCCCTGCATTCTGGAAACAGATGGCTCTCTATCTCACCTTTCTTATGAAACAAAAGGTGGTCTCTGAGGGCATTCACTTTTGTGGATGAGGCTTTAAGGACATAGAGGAGGTATGTGACTTTCTCTAGTTTGTCCATCAGTTCAGATGAGAGGTCCCACTCCTTGCCACCTTCTTCAGGCTTCCTCTGTTCTTCTCAGTCTGTCATTCTTGAGGATGGATTATCATTGCTCACCAATCTCCTGTGCATCCATCAAATTGAATATGATGTCCGTTGGAGCAACCTTTGTGGTGGAGATGCTAATGAGCTCCTGGCTCTCTGCAAATGGGTTTATCCAGCCTAGCTTGATGCCAATGGCTGCTGTAACAGCTTCCTTATCTTTTTCTTTTCATTATTGACTGCTGATGTTGTCCATATATTTTGGCCTGGACTACTACCAGCTGACTACTATGCTATTGATTTGATGTGATGTACCCTTTCAGGAAGTGTTTCTTCAAGTCTGTCAATATTGTCGCATATATATTTGTGAAGACATATGGTTTCATGAAGACAAAGTATGACTTGCCAGTTGAGTCCAGTTGCAAACTTCTGCAGACATTGGGCTGTATCAGTCTCGACCAGCTGAGTGTAAGACACCATGCCCGTGCTTGTTGAGGATCATTGTGATATCACTGTTTCTTGTCGGTGTTTTACTGCCCATTATAGCAGTAGAGGCTTTGGTGGTTTATGTTGTCCATGTGTCACACCATACATGGTGTCTTGGCTAAATGACTGAACCAGAGTGCATGGAGAATCTGTGACAGAATCGTGATGGAGCTTAACTAGGAACCGTGTTAGTTGACTTGGTATGACGAAGTGAGCCTCAGTAATGTTTACATCGGAGTGATGGTATGGTCAGGGAGTTGTTGTGATGTCTAATGGCTAGTCTGATCTGTGGTGAGATATGATCTATGATCTTGTTAAAATTGGTTAATTTGTTCACCAAAATATGGAGTTCCCTATGTAGCATTTAGTTTTAAAAACCAATGCCCTTGAATCACTGGCAGGAGCCATGAGCAACCTTTCCCTTGTTGCCAGGAAATATTTATACCATTTCATCCAGTTCAGGTTCCTGTATTTATGTTACTAAGAAGCTGACATGCTAACAATAATTTAATTTGATGGTGGACATTTTGAAATTCAAAATGGTGGCCCAACCTCCACTGAAGTCAATGAGTAAGGTGAAGATGACCGATACATATGATATGTACCAAAAAGCTATATACCGGATGGGGTGGCCGAATTGGTCGAATGCAGGCTTCCCATGTGGAAGGTCAGTAGTTCAAATCCCAACTGAGTCAAACCAATAACTTATAAAATTGATATTTGTCACAACCTAACCTGGAACTTGGCATTATAGGGTACAACAAGAACTGGTTAGCACAGTATCAGGATAGTGTTTGTGATATGACCTTAGATGTTGCTAGGATGCAAAACAACAATAAGTGAACTACAAACACCAGATTATACTTCCTCATTGACTAATGTGTAATATGAAGATTTCTATATATTTGTGGGTGCGATTACGAAAATGATGAAAACACACAAAAAGCTAACCCACTGTTGCATTGTTATTGTCATGGGGGTGATGAAAATGGGAAATATTGTGCCTAGATGGGGACGCGAACCCACATCTCTTTGCATTCTGAGCCAGTGTGCTAACCATTACACCACCTGTCACCCTGGAATTGTGAGACTTTTAATGCTTACAATTACATACATACAGGCAATGCAGTAACACATACATACACAGGGTAGGTTCAACAACCATACAGCATGTCGCTTGTACAGAATCCTAGTCACGGCAACCAGTGTCATGGGGGTGATGAAAATGGGAAATATTGTGTCTAGAGCGGGACTCGAACCCACATCTCTTTGCATTCCGGACCAGTGTGCTAACCATTACACCACCTAGGCTCCCTTATATCACCACACTACCCACACCTACCTGTCTATGTGGTTACTTGCCTGAGAGGTCAGTGCATACTACTACACTATCATGGGTTTTCCAACTCTATGAACATTATTCCCCTGATATGGTACCAACCAACCATACTGGCTCATGACCTTTGAAGAGCTCTAACTGTGGGTTTTTTTCTCCTAAATGTCCTACTTTCTTGTGAGATTCACATATTACTTTCAAAATTCCCTTTGCTTCGTTTCAATGCTTTGATTTAATCTCTTTCAATGCTCCTGACATGTGTACCTGCATATTCCACCCATTGTACATATGCTACCATGAGACCCACTAAACCTACCATTGTTCAAATTTTAGGTGTGCTTACCCCAAGAATATCCTTTATTACTTCTATCATTTTAGCCTTTTTCTCTACTGGTAAGTTTATCTGCCTTTTCTAGTCTATTTCAAATCCTAGAAACGTTAATTTGTGTGCAGGTTCTAGTATTGATTTTCTTTGTTTATTTCAAAACCCAATTCTTTAAAAACATTCTACTTGTTCTGCGATGGCTCTCTGACAATCTTCCTTATGCCTGGCTAGGAAGCGACAAGTATACATTTTTAAGGCATTGGTTTGATTTGACGAGAGTTCAAATTATACAATCTAGCCAAATGGGAGATGGATGATCAACTCACTCGTTCGTCCCATCTGTTGATGTCTACAATCATGAGTTCATGTTGATGTTTGCAATCATGAGGGGGGAAAAAGGCATACTTAACGTGTAACGTTCCTATTGAAAGAAAGATACCTGCTATATGTATTCCGCTACTGAGGACTAGGCCAATTATGCACAACTTAGCCAGCTCCATTAGTCTTCTTGACCATGTGACCTACAAAGTGTAACAGCTTTGTCATGATATAGAAATCTAGTCAAGCTACAAGCTTAAAGATTACATTCTACAACATTCAGGATGATTGGAATCATAATAAGCTCTGACAATGGATAATATTGCATAACTGTTGTCTATAATGCACACCATATATTACATCTGGACTAGATTGCCTCTGCAGTTTATCTTTTTACAAATACATAACATGTCTACAGAAGGATTCGATTAGGGGCTACAGCCCAAGGATTCGATAATGTGCTACAGAACAGAGGAAAAAGCTGTAAGGACGGCTATGCAACCAGAGAAAACTAAATGCTGCATATATACTTCCATTTTGTAGGACCCCACAAAAGACTCACATAAATAACGTTCATACCAGGCAAGGACGGGAAAGGTTACAAACATTCAGTAGAGCATTCAAAGTCTACCATAACGGACATACAAATAACACTATCAGACAGTGCTTTTTTATATTACCCATGTTGTCAGTAACATGCATAATTCAAGCCTATGACGGTGGGTCCCATAGTGATTCGAGGAATGGAAGCCAGACACTGCGTGGGAGTAAAACAGGTTTATTGTACAATGAGGGAGGGCTACATTAGGTGGGTCAATCCAGCTCGTCGATGTCGATCGGGGCCTCCCGGAGCGCCAGAAGCTCTGAAGCTGCCAGAGCCGACCCCTACGCAGTAGTCCTTAAATAGAGGGTGGTGGGAGTGTTGAAATGTTTGCGATGTCAGGAAGCGAAACCAAGTGGCTAGGTGCAGGGGGAGGTTTCGGTTGATGTTCGGCTCTGCCGCTTGGGGTGTGGTGGGTATTCAGCTTCCCCCCGAAACAACCACAATTCGGAATTATGCGCCGATTCGAGGGAGGGAAGCCGGACACTGCGTGGGAGTAAAACAGGTTTATTGTACAAAGAGGGAGGGCACGTTGATGTCGATCGGGACCTCCCGGAGCTCCGGAAGCTCTGATGCAGCCGGAGCCGACCCAAAACACAATGCTAAGGCTCGGGGGGCCTCAGAGGGGGAGAGCCGGGGGACGTAGTCGAACAACGCTGACGACTCCCAGGTCCCCTGCGCCATTATGGCCCTCAGGTCAGTGCCGTGTGCCGCGCAAGCCTGGGCGGCCCCCAGCCATAGGCCGTGGAGGGTGAAGCAGGATGCCTCCATGACCCGAGCCTCTGTGAGCGCCTCCCTCACCATGGGGGTCAGGATATGCGGGGTCAGAGGAGCCCCCATGTGGCAGATGAACGCCGGGGCATCAGAGGGTGCCAAGACCTGCCGCAGGGCCCAGGACCAGGCCCAGACTGGGCACAAGGACGATCCGGGCAGGGCCGCGATGAAGAGGGCGTCGGCCTGCGATGGGTTCCTGATTGTCTTGGAAGAGGTGATGGCAACCCGGAGCCCCCCAGGGGCCGGGCTGAAGTCCCCGCGCCGCACTGTGTGGGGGCCCCCCCCACCCGCCGTGGGAGGGGGAGAGGACGTTGGACTGGCGCATCAGGGTGAAGAAGCCAATGATGACCGCCGCCCAAGGGACCATGCCGCGATGACCTCGGGCGCGGAAGTGGTCGTATATGTGCCGGATCATGGGCGGCGTGATGGAAGGGGCGAACCTGACGGGGACCTGGAAGAGCCGCTCACTGCCCCGACGGACGCGCCCGGGAAAGGGGGGCTGTTGCCATCGCCCTCCTCGGTGTCGAACGCCACCCAGGAGGGCGATGGCAGCAGCCGGTGGAGATGGGCGACAAACATGCCGACATCGTACGGAGACGGTGCCAGATGGTCAACCTGCCGATCCAGCATGAACTCCACGTAGCGGATGGCATGACTCGATTGATTGCGCCAGGTGCCCGGCACCAGCGCCACCCAGTGGAAGTTCATCAGGTGGGCGTGGTCCCCGGAGTCGACATCTGCAATTACAGATGATGGTCGAACATGTCAGTGGTATGGTGAACATCTATGCGGGAGAGGTCGTTCAGTTTGCGATGGTCACGAACATAGTCAAGGGTGAGCGGGGAAGAGTGGGCCCGGCTCAAGGCATCGGCCAGGAGGAGCTCGGCGCTAGGCTTGTGCCTGACTGCGACCGTGAATGAGCCGAGAGCCGCTGAGAGCGAGAGCTTGCGGGCGCAGGCCCCCAGGGTGGTGTCGGACGCTCGGCCGGACTCGAGGGCGGCGGCGGAAGTGGCATTATCTGTGTTGATGATGATCTCCATGCCACTCGAGACCTCCATGCCACATCTTGACCGCCAGCACGAGCTTGATGGCCTCGAGCTGGTGGATGGTGGGATATGCCTGCCTAAACCAGTCGTCATTGGCCTGCGAGAAGCACTTCTCGGGGGAGAAAGCGCCCCCACCGGTGAGGCACGAGTCGCACTCGATGACCCAGGTGGGGGCGGACCGGAGCAGGCAGGAGGTATAGTCCATTCCCGCCGGCCGCGTAGTCAAAGAACCAGCAGACATCCTATCGGAGCTCGAGGTCCACCTCAGCGACGCCCAGGGGAGGAAGAGCGCGCAAGCTCCGCAGCAGGCGGGACATGAACCTGCGCGCCGAGGGGATGCACCCGCTGATGTGCGCAAGCTTGACAATGAGGCGCTGGAGGGCCTTCCCGGTGAGTGAGGGCCTTGAGAGCCATCTTCTGCACTCCTCGATGACCAGATCGAGCTTTGCCCTGGGGATACTGATCACCATGCGCTGGGAGCAGATGTCGAAGCCCAGCCATGAGAGCTTCACTGCAAGGGGAAGCACTTGTCAGAGGCGAGCTCGACACCGAGGCTGGCACAGAGGGCCAGGAATGCGTCGAAGGCCCGGCAGGCGCAGTGGTAGGAGGCCTCACAGCCCACGAAATCGTCGACGTAGACGATGGAGAAGAACCCAATGCACGCCAGGAGCCACGAGATGGCTGAGGTGATGCAGATGCGCCAGAGGTCCTGCAGCCGAACGGGAGGGCAAAGTCGACGTAGGTCTTGTTGTCGACAGTAATGCCGAACAAGGCGACGGAGAGGGGGTTTGCGCGGAGTTGCCAGTAGGCTCGGGCGATGTCCGTGGTCCAGGAGAATGCGCCCTGTCCCTCTCGGACGACGCTGCGTCCCAGGTCGGCGACCGAGGGAAGGGTGTAAGCCATGGGGAGGCCAAGGTTCTCGCCCCGGGGAATGCCTGCATTCATGCTTCTCCCAGGAGGGTACGACAAGTCGACGATGATGCGTTGTTTGCCGGGCATGGTCTTCATCCGTGTCATTATGGGGCTGCACTGCACCCAAGGGGAGAAGGAGGGGACCTTGAAGGGGACCAAGAGGGTGCCTAGCTCGAGTTCCGTCGGGGAAGTTCAAGCTCTGTGCCGTTGGAGTCGCCGAGGACACAAGGCCATGTTCGTATGTCATCTTCGTACAATCCTTCTCCTGTTGTGCATAATGTTGTAGGGGCGTCGCTGGAGGATATGTTCCGCCTCCTTAATAACAAACTTCCGGCAGTCACTGCTCCCTTCTTGCTCGTTTGGACTGTCTGGAGTCGAATTTGAATGAAGCGCCATTGTTGATTGGGGAGTTGGGCAGGGCGGATGTGTCTAGCGGTGACGTCGCCAGTGTCACTGCGCCAACAGTCATACGCAGTATGCGCCCGTCTGCTAGTGTGCGTAGATCGTGTGTTGGTTGTGGGGAGGTGTACGCCCGTAGTAGCTAATACTAGGTCCAATCCGGGTGAGGGTACGTCGGTTGGTGGCACTTCCGCCGAGCTGGTGTTGCATAGCAGTAACAGAAGTCTCAGTAAACCATTGGTTGAAGTTGATGTAGATATTGGGTCGGATTCTGACGATGAACTTTTAAAAGATTTGTTGCGTGTTGCTGAAGCTAGGGTGAAAAAGGCGTCAGGTAAATATAAATTGATTCCTCATAAATATGACATTCATGGAGAGAAGAAAGGCAAAGTTGGGCTTGATCAGAGTGCCTGGTATGAATATTTTGCCGCTATTTGTCGCATGATTAAGTGAGGTGACGTTCTTGCCAGCTGAGTGGCTAAACTTGAATCTCATATGGACACTCTCTTTGATATGGCACAGTTGTACACCTGGGGGACGTGTTTATCATTTTCGGAAAAAGTGTTTAATATGATAGCGGACAAGCGGCTCCCCGAGGGGTGGGAAAATGTTGTACCCAAAGTCCTGCCGTTAGCGGTGATGCCTTCCCTCTGCCACCCTGGAAGTCATCGGGCCCAGTCGCCGTTCATGTACAGGTCGGCAAGGAGTATGTCGCAGGCGATAAATTGCTAATGAGTATGACTGAGGCTGTACCGTTTGTTGATCCAATTGCTAGCTCCACATATGATATGTCTAGTAGTACTTTATTTAATGGGATAGATAAACAACGAGATGTTCATTCCACATTTCAGAGTAGTGTTAACAGAAATAAACGTAGGCGTTTCAGTTCGTCTGATTGCAAGTTTGGGTGTCCTAATTTATGTAATGAATCTGGTAATCTGTCCTGGTATAATACTAAAATCAGGAAGCTAGATAATACTAATATGTGTAAAGCTGGTAAGAGGGTTGTTCAGGCTGATGTGAATATTTCATGCAATTTACAGCGGCCATTCCTTACTGTTAAAAATGTAGTGACTGGGTTCCAAAAAGATGGTTGTCATGGACATGCATCACAAAACTGCTCTGGCAAGAGGGGCATGGGCGATCAGCCTCGAGTCGGACAATACTCATTCTTTGATGACTCAATTCACAGCACCTCATCGGGGTTTGATCAAACTTCTGCATTTGAAATATTAGTTGATCCATCTGTCAACTCTGTGTATGAATCCCTTCGTGATCGCACAAACTTTAGTGCTAATCAACACGATTTACTTATGAATAATTCTGGTGAATTTTGTTCTCATGGCAATGTGTGTGTTCAACAGTTATCATTGTTGACAGATGATCCTTTGACCATTAAAAATTAGAAAATTGTCTGTACTTCACATAAGTTAGAAACCGACCATAGTAGTATTGTTTTGAAACATGATGTCGGCTTGGTATCTAAAGGGCGCCAAAACGGATGCGGTGTTGACTAATGAGGAAGCCGGTGTGCAGTCTGATGCTAGAACGGGACCGCCGGTGATCGCCCCATGTGATTCAATCCCAGTGGAGTCGGTATTGTGGGATCGCATTAAGCAGATAGCGCGCTGCGTTTCTGCTTTGGCTGCCGCGCCTCTGGACGACTGTATGCAGTTTATAGTACCACGTCAGGGGTGCGACCTATCTCACCCTTGTGTTAGACGCCTGTTCGTGTATTCCACTTTCTGGACTTTGGACGGAAAACGGTGGTATGTGAGAGTGTACGTTAGGGGGACTATCGGGTATTTCTTAATAGACAGTGGGGCCTGCGGTCACATGTTTTGGACGAAAATTCTTTGATAAGTTAGATGGTGACAAGGTGTTTTTCATTAATAGCGTGAAGTCTGTCACTGTCACGGCTGTGCCACTCAAGCAGTACGGACAAGCCATACTATCTCTGGAGATCGGGGGAAAAATTGGTCATTATGCCCCTACTTTTTCCGATATTTCAGAAGATGGTATTTTTGGTGCGGAGTTTTTGGAGTATTACGGTTGTGAGCTGCGACATGCTGGCAGTCTTTTTTTTATATATATAAAACTGGCTATGGTGGGGGGAGAGGAAGGAGCGCAAACGAGGAGTGGGTGGGAACCTTCCAGTCTTTTATTTTGCAAGGAAAGGCCCATGGCCGGGCAAAAGAAAATAGCCCTACCAATCAAAGCTAAAAATGCATGCGATACAAGGTACGGCGGCAGAGCAAGTGACCTGCGAGCAGCAATGGCGGAGTAGCAGCGAGGCAAAAGCAGCCACGGAGCAAATATATGCGAAGAAATAATAATAAAATAAATAAATAAATAAATAATAAATAAGGTAGGTAAACCCCGCCTCTTTATATATATATAATAAATTATATTTTACATAAAACTGGCTATGGTGGAGGGAGAGGAAGGAGCGCAAACGAGGAGTGGGTGGGAACCTTCCAGTCTTTTATTTTGCAAGGAAAGGCCCATGGCCGGGCAAAAGAAAATAGCCAAAGGGGGCCCTCAAAGAGAGCCCCCCCCCAACCACTACTCGCTTAACTCAACTGGGCCAGCGAAGAGGAAACCCTCAGGTCATTCATTATACAAACCTGCAATGGCGTTTTCAGGTAAGCGTAGACCGCTTCACTGGCCCAGTCCCCCCTCACCTTAATCTCTTCAATTGTAGCACCACAAATAGCCAAAAAGGTTGTACCACCCCGGCGGAGGGAGTGGGAGGTAAAATCAAACTCACCCAGGCCAGCAATATTGGTAAATCATTTTAGCATGGACTGGTAAGACGAATATGACATCGGAGTGGAACCGACATCAGCTGGCAGCCTAAAGGCCATATCACCCGGCCCAGCAGGTATCTCATCAAAATGCTTACGTGTCCAAAAAACTGCGCAAAGAGCGAGGTTGCAACACTTAGCGACAGGTATCTCGAGAATCCTCTCATTAAATTGGATGGTCTTGCATTTTTTTACCCGTACTACCATGCCCCAATCAAAGAAGGTGAAATCTGATCGGGTCAAGGCCGCATCTGAGGCGGTGACCTGGCTTTTTCTAAGCAATGCACAAAATGACAGCAAAACGGCTGCCCGCCAAGCCGTGTGTCCTGAGTTTAGGGTCAAGCCCTCAAAAATCTTAAGCAACATGTTTGGAAGAAGAGGCGGGACCCTCCTAGGGGTATCGCCCTTTGAGCGCCTTATACCCTTTAAGGTTGCGGCGACATAGTAGTCAGAGTATGCGATTTCCGGGGAACCATTCTGCTTTAAATAAAAATTTAGGCCCGAAAGATAATTTAAGATGGAGCTATAGGCGAGATCCTTAGCCAACCAGGTTGCGTACAGGGCAACCCACTTAGAGGAGCATGGTAGCGGGGCCCTATGTTCCCCCACTTGATCCACAAAACGCAGGTAACGCTTAATTTGGACGTTTCTAGCAGACCAGGAGTTTGGGGCGTAATATCCCTGCTCATAGAGGCGCTGCTCCCCCCTTAAGTCCTCCCGTCCTGGAACAAAAGAAAAAAGGGGTCTCAAAAATGCTCCTACAGCACATCCTCCAACTCTCATCTACAGTGGCGATTCTGGCCGCACTTCCCCTATCAGCCAATCTACTAAGTGCATCGCAAGTTATATTCTTAGAGGTATTAATATAACATGAGCTAAAAACAAAATTCTCTTCAATCGCGAGCCAAAAAAGTCGCCTCAAGTAGGACATTATAACATTAGAGCGCGAGCGGCCCGTATTAAGGGCTGCCTGGACCACAACACTATCAGTCACGAATATAATTGAGGAACCCCCCCAACAATGGGCCCATCGATCAGCCGCCTCCCATGCTGCAGCCATCTCCTTAATATTAATATGAGCGGCGCCCAGGCTCCTATCAGGCGAGACATGATGGTGGCCTGCATAAAGCTGCAAGGCCTCATCCGCCTTCTCATTATAGGAACCCACAAGCCAATCATCACCATGGGTGGCTCCCATCCCCCAACTCGAGGCATCACTATATACAGATTGAACTGGGGTAAACCTTCCCAACATAGCGGCCTTACCGTTAAAGCGACCCGCAAACTTTTCCCACCAGTCAATTTCTTGTCTGAACCCTGCACTTAGCCTAGCAAAGTAATATGGTTCGCGTACAGAAGCGATTAGGTTATAAATTCCGCGACAAAAGGTGCGGGCACCCCTGATAACCTTTGCGCAATGGGCTAGTAAACCACCCAATCTTTCAAGTTCCTTTCTCCTAGCTCTCTTACGGCCGCGAAAATGGGCAAGGACTCCATAGAGTTTCTTATGTTTATCCGCCGGTAAAGTCAATTCGAGACCGACTGTGTCAACATCAATCCCCAAAAATCTCATCTTCTGCGCTGGTGACTGGAGTTTCTTAAAACTCAGAAAGAACCCCAACCTACGTAGGATTGCTACTACTTTTTGTTGATAGGCGGCTGACTCCTCCCATGATGAGCCTATGACACAAAAGTCATCAAGATAATTGATGACTCTATCTGCCCCCTCACGCCTAGCACACCTAACGATGAAGTTAGAGATTCTTGTGAAGATAAAAGGGCTGGAGGCGAGGCCCATGGATAGGCGATTATCAAGCATGTAAATGTCCTTTTTTCCCTTGAAAGCCCATTTAATCCCTTGTTTGGTTCGGTCATCAGGGTGTATTTGTACAGCCCTATAGGCATCTTTTATGTCGATGGATGAGAGAAAATCCCCCATGACGAGGACATCAATGACACTATCAATACTCAGGTAATTGAATTTTTGAGCTACCTCACTAGTTGCGGAGCTTACCGACAGGCCACGAGGTCTACTACAATCGACCACAAGTCGACCCCCCCCCCCCATCCTTTGGGACAACAAACATTGAGTGTACACATAGGGGGGTAGAATTGGTAATAGATATTATACCCTGATCGAGTTCGACCTTCAACTTCTCTTCAATCAGGTCCCGGTCACATTTGGACAGGCGTTTACTATTATTTGTCTCGTAACTTTGGTTAAATTCTGAATTTACTACCCTAAAACCAAAAACTATACCTCAAAGTAAATAGGAAGCATCAGCATCCACCTCGCCCCTGAGAATTAACTCTGAAAAGAAACGACATGGTTTAAGCTGACAGGCCATGCCTGCCAGAACATAGACACACAAGCAAATTCCGCTGACACAATCCCGGGCAACTCTAAACACAACGGGTGTCTGGCCCTCTAGCTCACAAACTGAGACAATTAGTCCTTCGGCCTCCTCTTGTACTTCCACACAATCTAAATCACAGGCCGGCATAAGCAAGCGACCACAGTTCACCGGAATAACATCATCAGCTTTGTTGTCCTTGTCACTTTGTTGTCGGCCAGGAAGCATTATATCAGTGCCATCGTCCAATCCAGCGATGTTACAACTGTCGATTAGCCTCCGGTCGGTTCGATCGGCCCGATTCCGTGCAGTGTCGTTATCCATTATGTCGTCACTTTGTCGCGGGTCACCCCCCGCTAGCCCGGTGCTACCGTCACCTTCAAAGACGACACACCGATCACACACACTCAAGTTGGCTACAGCGGCCCGGTCACCTACAAAGACCCCTGCCGCTCGGCTGTTGCTCCCATTTCCTTGGTCGCCCATACCACTTGGTTCAATCAATTGTCTACCAATTCTCCCGCAAGGGGGGGGGGGGAGAAGACTGCATCACCCGCCACTTTATCTTTCTCTGCCAAAACGACCCGGTCACCTACAAAGACCCGTTCAACAATATAGGTTCTGGCTCCATTAGCCCCCCCGCCTCCAAGTCGCTCTGATCACCTACAAAGATCACAACTTGGTTGCTGCAGTTACTCGCTGTCTCGAGTCAAACTCTGCAGGCCGCCCGTTTATGACCCTTGCCATTACACTTTGAACAGACATGACTAAAGCGGCACTCATCCTCCCCTCTATGGCAGCCCTGCTCTCCATTCCAGGCATAGCATGGCCTCTTGGGTTGCTGGCCCTGTTTCCGCGTCTGATTAATTGATGTACCGGCTCTCTTCGCCTTAATATTCAGGGAACCATAGTGTAACACACTTGTTCCCCTGTTCGCACTGGAGAACGCCGCGAAACCTATGTCTTCAGCCAAAATCCTAATCGATAAATCATAGTCCACATGGGCTGAGTCCAGGTACTCACCGGTACGCGCCCTGAGTGAGAGGAAAACCATGTGTTCGACTAACGCTCTGTAGTCCTTAACGCCCAGCTGTTTTATCCCTAGTGCCCACTGGCCCGTCGCAGCTATCAGTTCATAACAGTTTGCTTTTGAGATGTGCTTTCGCCCCACTGTGAAACGTTTTAAACTCCACTTACTGCGTCTGCGACGGCTGGCGCTTCTACTCGACGAGCCGCTCGACGAACGTCTCCGACGGGTAGTGGTCCTCGAGCGACCCCTGTCCTTTCCATAGGCACAGAAACCGTCCTCCGGGCGGCCTAAGGAGGCCGCATCCACGTAGGAGGCACCAGTTGTTGGCTCCGCTGCCACCGGATCCATGGTGTAGCCCGCCGCCGGCTTGGTTTGATCCAAGCTGGTGCCCGCGCCATCTTGTTTTCCTTCTGAACGTACGCTCTGTCTTTTGTCGCGCTTCGCCAATAATGCAGCACGACGTTCCTCCAGTTCAGCCAATTCATCCTCTACTTCTAGGGCCTCTACCTCCCTCGCCGTACGCTCTCTTCTGTCACGTAGTGATAACTCACCCATTTCCGGTTCAACACTGTCCTCCACCGACATCTTTGCAGTATCTGACGGGGTTTCGGAAGTCTGTGAGCGTGTGAACGGTCTTGCCCTTGCTCTACCCTGCTCGCAAATAGACTGGTCCCCTTTGTCGTGAACGCTACCACAGTTGTCACAGAAAACTCTAGGCATGTTAAGCTTCTAACAATTGGTGAGCTATCAAACACACAATTGCCGCGGCATACGACGGGTGTCCTCGGTATGTCACGAGCTCAAAAATGTAATCCTGCAATGTCACTCACAGTTTTTTCCGGCCGGGGCACGCTTCCACGCAGCTTATTTTCACTACCGTACTACTGTAAGTCATTCGTCACGCCACAATTCAAACAGAACGGCATATCAACATACCAGCTAAGTAGTGACAGCTAAAAGTCAGTCAGTTGTGACAGTAGCAGCGACTGACATATGTAGTGACAGCAAGTAGTGACAGCAAAAACAATAGTAGAAACTGCACATATATATATATATATTGCAGTGTCACCAACTATAGAAATCTTGTATTCACTTAGCTTAGTTGGTTAAATGAAGAGACCTTGTTAATCCGCATTGACTCTCAATGTCGGTTCAAGCTAATGTCCAAGCTTCCATAGGCTTCCACATGCTTCCAGCTCCATATGCTTCCAAAGCTTCTAAAGCTTCCAAGCTTCTAAACCCCGGCTCTTTATGTAATAATAAATTATATTTTACGTAAACTCGATCAACGCAACCTGTAAAACGTAACCAATGGACAGCCTGACTACGCATTTGTTGATAGCAACCAACATGGGCGCCAAATTAAATATTAGCAACACATAGATCCTATTTTTTTTGTTTTTTTTTGTTTTTGTTTTTTTGTTTAGTGAGATATGTAGCGTTTCACTTAGCTCTGTATGGTCACGCACGTAGTTTCCAACCTGTAGCACACTCTCGACACAGGTAACCAAGTAGACTGTGTTTCCTCCCTTGTGGAGTGTCGGGCCCCCTTCCGCCGGGTGGAGAGCAACGTATTCCGTAAGATGTGAGTGCGGGTGCCACAGACGAGCCGTGATCCAAACTTGTAGACCATTAGAATTTCCATACAATCAATGATGAATCATTGAATCACCCGGGTTATAGGCTGACTCCAACTTCCAAGTGATGCAGCTTCAACATGTGTGTTGTCTTGTACAGTTCTAGCTTGCTATGTCTTTTAAAAATGCATGCGATACAAGGTACGGCGGCAGAGCAAGTGACCTGCGAGCAGCAATGGCGGAGTAGCAGCGAGGCAAAAGCAGCCACGGAGCAAATATATGCGAAGAAATAATAATAAAATAAATTAATAAATAAATAATAAATAAGGTAGGTAAACCCCGCCTCTTTATATATATATAATAAATTATATTTTACTTTTTTTTTTTATTGAGGCTGTATTTATACTGTCCATAACACATAAGCCCGGGTACCCAGGCTTGTTTTCAATGCTGGCCAGTTGTAGTGTTGGTGTTATCTTACCACGCAGTGGCTGCTGATAAGGTATATGATTGCCTGCATTTCAGTAGCAGATAGATAATTGGTTGGTATGGTTAATAGCCTATGTTAGTTGTTTTAAAGATTTTCTTGGCATATATGTATTTATTTTTTCTACTCTTATTACTAGACTAGCCTATTCCTATTTACATATCATAGGCTTGTACGTAGCTGTGTGGTGTGTTATCTGGCTACTTTTGGCATGGTTACCTTCCATTGGGCATCCTGCTGGTGGGCTGTGACATATCACATGGCCCTTTGCGGGGGTTTCCTAGCCTTATTTTGCACAGATATTTTTTGTAAGTTTTTAGGTCAGGAATTTGTCGTTCCCTTACCGTTTGGGCATTCCACACCTTGGCAGCCATTTCCAGCATGCTTCTCTCATGAGCTTTTATTTGGCTTCTGGTCTGCTTTAGTAGTGGTGCATTATTTTCTCTAGTAGCCCTTAGAAGTTTATTGTTTCGACTATAGCTATATGCTAATGTTTTCAAATGAATTATTCTCCTATTTTCCAGTAATTTCACTTTGGTTCTTTTGTGTATGTCATAGGTGGGGTGCAGCTTGTTTATTCTTAGACAGATTTTTAGGGCTCTGTTCTGCAGTGTTTGCAGTTTTTTTAGTAGTTCTTTTCTCGCAACCATGTAGTTTATATCTCCATAGTCAAAATAGGGGAGCACCATGCCCTTGAAGATTTTTATTGATATTTCTTGTGTCATGTAGTCTCTTAGCTTTGCAAATAGCCACAGTTTGTGGTTTACTTTTTATATAATTTTATTTATACATAGGTTGTAGTTTAGTTGGCTGTCCAACTCAAGGCCTAGGTATTTGTAATGGTCTACATTTTCTAGTGTTTGGTTTCCTAACTTACAGTGTAGTGTTCTTTCTGGCATTTGTTTATGCGAGAAGAGTACTGTTTTTGATTTCCTTATGTTGATGGTTATTTTGTTGGACTCACACCACTCATCTAGTTTTAGTAGGAGTATTTAGTTTAGTTATTACCTCCTCTTCTGTGGTGCCATTTGTGTATATATATGACTGTGTCATCTGCATATAGTTGGAGGCATTCAGTTTGCAAGCATTTTTAAAGATTGTTTATATAGATTATAAAGAGTAGTGGCCCTAACACTGACCCTTGGGGTACACCACATGTGGCAGGTTGGTTGTCTGATAGTGTATTGTTTATTTTTGTTTTCTGTTGCCTCTTGTTCAGGTAGCATCTTATCCAATGCATAATGTTGGATTGTATGCCCATGGTTTTTAGTTTTTCCAGTAGTATTTTGTGGTCTACAGTGTCAAATGCTTTGCTGAAGTCAATGAAGGCGGCTCAACTAATTGTTTTTGGTTCATTGATGCCATTATGTCATTTGTTAGGTTAGCTATTGTTTTTGATGTGGAGTGCAGTTTCCTGAAGCCCCCTTGTCTTTCATTTAGTATATCGTTTTTTTCCAGGTGTTCATTGATGTGTCTATGTAACACTTTTTCAATGAGCTTTCCTGGGGTTTGAAGAATTGATATTGGCCTGTAGTTTCCCATGTTTTGTCTCCACCTTGGTGAATGGGGGTGATGGTTGCCATTTTACAGGCTGAGATAAAACGCCCCTGCTCAAAGGAGATGTTGAATAGGTCTACTATGGTGGCCGGGATGGCTTGGAGTGCCTCTTTCAGTATTTTGGTTGGTATTTTATCTATTCCACTTGTTTTTTTCGGTGTCTATGTCATTTATTAATTTATTTTACTTCTGTCATATCTGTTTTGCAGGTGGGGATTTCGTTCTCCACAGTTCCTGATCTGTTTTCCCATCTTTTTTTAAAATTGTTCTGACAGCTTTTACCCTATTGTGGCAAAGTGTATGTTCAGTTTGTTTGCTGCATCTTTGTCTGTGAGCATTGCCCCTTCGTTATCTTGGAAGTTTGTATGCTCTTCTTTGTTATTTTTTTGGGAATAATAGGCTTACATTTTTCCAGAATTTGTTTGTGTTGCTTCCCCAGTCTATATCTTCAATATCCGTACCGCCTCACGGTGCAGTGTGAAATGTGTCGTGATAGTCAGACTGTGTCTGCAGTTGCGCAAGATGTTTGCATTGCTCACATGACCGGTTGTGATGTTAAAGTTACAGAGGTAGGGGTTGTCGGGGACCACCAAAGCCTATTTGAACCATTAGTTTCGGAATTGCATGAGCTGGGATTAAAGGGTCAGAATACGTTAGTGTGGAGTCCTGTTGATTCAGTTGTGCCTTTGTTTAATCCGAATCATTATACGGTTAGGTTGCAGAAGGGTACGACCATCGGGTTGATTAGTGAAGCCACTGACTTTGGCGATGTTCATTGCGAATACGCGAGAGTTGAGTTAGGTAAACAATCCGGTGTTGACATTGCTCATGGCAATGAGGTCGCCGAGTCAGCTGTGAGAGCATTTGACCCAGTGGTCGGGGTTGGTGCGGGGCAGTGTTGCGCGGTCAGCTGTTCTCAGTTTCACAGTAATTGGGGCAGTGGTTGGCCTGATCTGCGTGTCATGCAACTGTGGGCGACGCAGTTAAATTGTCCCTCTATTGTTGTGAGTAGTAGAGGGGAAGTGGGCATTGCGGCGCTGAGGGACATATCTGATACAGTTACCGTTGGTACTACGGAGGAGTGTGTGGCACTCCCTGAGGTATTTGGGGCCCTGGGTGGCAGCTTGCCTGCCCATCTTGTACCTTTAGCTATGGGGTGTGAGGTGGTAACTGAGTCTGAGCTCGCTCAGGTTGTGGGATTTCTGGAAATTAATATTCAGGTTTTCGCAGTTCCTGGTGAGACATTGGGATGGACAGAGGTGGTTAAGCATGGCATTGATGTCGGCGATTCCGCTGCTTTTAGGATTCCCTATCAGCGCTTTGTGCATTCAAAAAAAGAGGCACTGGAGGCGGAGCTGCATAAGCTGTTAGATAGTGGGGTGATTAGAAGTAGTGACTCCCCGTGGAGTTCACCTGTCCATTTAGTCAAGAAGAAAAAACGTTCAATTCGCTTCTGCATTGACTATTCAAAACTCAGTACTGTGACGTGGAACAATGCTTACCCGTTACCACGCATATATGAGTCGCTTGAGAGTTTGAGGGGTAATGCGTGGTTTTGCACTCTGGATCTGCAATCTGGTTATCATCAGCTAGCGATGGACATTGCTAAAACTGCTTTTAGTACTCACCTGGGCTTGTTCGAGTGGAACGTGATGCCGTTTGGATTGTCTAATGCTCCAGCCACGTTCGAAAATATGATGACTGATATGCTAGCTAGTCTTCAGTGGAGGATCTGTCTGGTGTATTTAGATGATATCATTGTCTTTGGTTGGACGCTGAACGAATGCCAGGATCGGCTTCAAGTAGTGTTTGATCGTTTGCATTCCTATGGACTAAAGCTCAAGGCTTCAAAGTGTAGACTTTTTAGGTGAGAGACGCAGTACCTAGGGCGTGTTGTGTCTGCAGGAGGGATTAAGGCGGACCCGGAGAAGCTCTCTGCAATTGCAGGGTGGCCCAGGCCTGAGGATATGAAGTAGGTTAAATCATTCCTTGGGTTTGTGTCATATTACCGTGATTTCATTGCGGATTTTGCACGGTTAGCCATCCCTTTGCAGGACTTAGTAGTTAGCTCGAAAAAAATTGAATTTGTGTGGGGCGAGGCTCAGGAAGCAGCATTTCTGGGCTTAAAACGTGCCTTTACCCAGACCCCAGTGCTGTCATATCCACTGTCGGTGGGGCAATTCATTCTGGACACTGATGCGTTGGGTTTTACAATTTCAGTTAAGTTAAGTTAAGTTACTACTGTTCTGCGTAAAGCCTCTGCCTAAGCCGTGTGTTTATTTTCTACCATTTCTTGTCTAACAAACTGGTTATAGTTGACGTGGCATACTGCTTTTTTGCTGCTATCACCGGGGGAGTGTTTATGTTTACTGCGAGCATTGGTGTGTAACAGGTTAGACTGATCAGCTGGGCGTAACTGGGTCACTCATAGCATGTGCGTGTAACCGGGCGAATGGGTTGCTGCTACCACACAGTACATGTTGTTGTTGGTGGGTATTGCGTAGGGGTGGGGATTCTGTCGCCGAGGGGGTCTCAGTATTATGCACCGGTTGGCAGTCATGACACGTGGGCAGGGCTAACTAGGTCACCCTTATATGGTGTGGTTGGGGATTGTCCGCGGCCACGTGGTGCGGTGACGTCAGCGTACTGCGTCGGGCGGGGAATGCCCTCGTTGGGTGGTTTGGTGGGGTTCCCCAAATAGGTCACGCGGGTCGTACCGGTGGAGCACCTGGTGTTTCGCGAGTGAGGTAAGCACTCTCTGGTTAGCATGCATACTGGACTCTGCGATTCTGCGAGTGAGGACGTGTGGGGCCAGTCACTCTAACGGCTGCCGGCAGACGAGGTGGGTGTCTAAGTTTCGGCATTCACATTTAGCCCATCACCACATACTTCTTGTTGTTTAGCTAGTGACTGTTCAGACAAGGTGTTAACTAGCGGTATTTTACACGCTAGAATCTTCATAGAAAATAGAACCCTAACTTCTGTGTGTGGAGGCCGGAAAGCACTAATGTCTGATATTACTCAAGCGATGATCCGCTTACTGTATCTGCTTACTATATCTGCTTACTATATATGTTCCAAGAAATATCAAACCAACAGAAATTAAGTGTGGTAAAGTCTAGTGGGGAGGGGTGGCTGGCTCCTCCTGCTGTGCTGTCTCCACGTCATATGCCTGCCACACCCCCTGCCCAGCTCTTTTATTCGGATGGAAAACATTCAAAATACAGGTACGCAGTTGCTGGGAGTCTCCTCAGTCAGAGACAGTAACATGACATTTCATTGGTTGAACTCCTCCAGTCAGTGGTGGGGGAGGCAGGGTGGGAGTGGGTGGACCCCCACCCCTCCCACCAGACCCTCCCCCCATCTAGGAAAGGGGTGGGGGGACAACCCAACCAACCCAAGTCAGATACATATTTTTCCATCAAGTTCACCAATTACACTTATCTGGGATTATCAACCCTATTTATATTTACTTAACACCCGTGGTCACCAGTCCCTTAGATTGGGACAACTCCAAAATAGTAGGAGTTTCTACATGCCTTACTTTGAGAATTACATATTTTATCATCTTTAGTTCAGCAAACTGCCACCAGGTGGGGCAGGGAGGGCTCACCACACACACACACACACACACACACACACACACACACTCCACCTCCCACCTCCAGCCTGACACCTGGCTTTGGCAGGTCCTGCAAACACTCACACACACACAGCCCCCTATGCATTGTCACCTGTGTGCTAACACTCCTTCAGATACTGGCATGTGTAAATCATACCATAACAGGCACATAGAACTTAATTCTTGACTTACTTATACCCATTCTGTGGCATTCTTCACAGACTATTTGTCTGGGTGAAGAAACCAGTCTGCATCAACTGTATATGCTGCCCTTAGTTTCAGCATTTACCTCCTTTCATACAATTTATAATACCAACATACTTCAATTCAGTAATACATGTAAATATACCAATACAGTAATAATTTTCCAGAGTTCTTATCTCCAGTGGTTATATTTGATGTAGAACCTTAGAACATAATCTACCATTGTTTCACAACTTGGTTTGAATAGTATGCGTATGTATTTAGCAACATGATAGAATGAATTATGTATTATTAGAGATTTTATAGTGGTACTTATATAATTGGAATATTATTATAATGACTTTATAGAAATAACTGGATGATTTAAATATGATTAAAGCAGTTTTCTTAATGCTTCACATATGAGTTTTATGAAAAGGAGCTATTTCAGAATTTATTTGAACTATTATTTATTTATGAACCAGACCGAAAAAGTCGGAATATTATACTGTCCATAACACATAAGCCCGGGTACCCAGGCTTGTTTTCAATGCTGGCCAGTTGTAGTGTTGGTGTTATCTTACCACACAGTGGCTGCTGACAAAGGTATTGCAAGGCTGGCCGCGTCTGTGTTGGTCTGAGTGTTTTGGCGCGCAGACTTTACACAGGGTGTACGGCGATCGTCCATCGTGGGGGAGATATGGCTGAGCTGCAGCTACAGTTTGTTGTGTTTTCAACATGGCCGATGATAAACATTCTATGCCCAGCACCCCATTGGGGGGTGTTGCGGTTTCTCCGTCCCTCGATCTTCTCTTTGCAGAGGTTGAGGGTGGCGAAAGTGCGGGCCTATCAAGCATAGGTATGATTAGACCATTGGGCAGTTGGGAGGTTGTCTTTACATCTTCTCCACATCTGTCTAGTCCGCTACTGTCCCCCGTGTTGTCGGTTGCCAGAGGCTCTCAGAGAGGTACGCCGGTCAGGTTGGTGTCTCCTGGAGTTGCCAGCCTGTCGTTACGTTCTCCCGAGGTGTCGGAGGCCCTTCAGTGCGAGCCCTCCAGTGTCAGTGCGTTGCAGACGATGGTTAGTTCTGATGAGCTTTCACTCTTCTGGGCGTGGCAGGCCACTCAGGCGACGACGGTCAGGTCAGCGTGTTCATCCCGTACGGATCCATTCTCTCTTAGCCCAGCTGAAGGGAGGGTGGCTCAGTCTCTCGGCGGTGGTTCACCTGGTTCACGCTAGGTGGCGCCACCAGTTGCAGTTGCTGACCGACCTCCTGCATATACGTCCATGAGCTCTGAGGAGGTAGGGTCTTGCACCTTTGGGGAGCGAGCTCTGGCACCTCATGACAGCGGACGGACAGCAGGGGGAGGTTCTGGGGGTGTGATGGATGTAGACCCAGTCGTTTCTACCCCGGTTGTGGGTAGGGGGCTTCCATTGCCTCCTGCCCCTTCCCGAGTGTCTGGTGCCTTGACGGAGGCACGGGTGAGGACTGCGGTGCAGAAAGCTAAGGCATTTGTGCTGTGTGACACTGTTCCTGCACCTGCTAGGGCGGTGGTGACGTCACTACCCAAAGTGTTGTATGGTTCGTTTGACTAACGCTTTCAGAATAGCGATGGTTCGAAGCGAGATGTGCCCGTGGATGTGGCTCCCGGCGGATCAGCTCTCCAGTTGCCCATTCGTCGGGGTCGGCCACTTCCAGCTCCAAAGTTGTTCCCATGGGACAACCAGTGGAGCTGCGGGGGCAGGCTGAACGTACGATGAGGCATGTCGCTTACATGCTTGCATGTTGGCGAGTGAGCAGGGCTTATGGTGTTGAGCTCGGTTTTGAGATCGCTGATGACCCACTGCCATTGTCGGAATGGATTGTTAGGTTGCATAGAGGTGGTCCTGTCAAGCTTGCGCGGTGCGGTTCCTTAAGGAGAAAGTGGCGGGCTTGACAGAGAATAGCCTGTCGTCGCTTTGGCATGATCCTCACGACGAGCCGCGTAGTATATGAGACTACGCGATTTGGTAGAAGGGGTATTGGCAGATCTTGCATCCCTATGATAAGGATGGGGACTTTGAGGTCTCTGACGATGAGGGATGGGCCGAGCCGGGAAGTTGTCCCATTAGCCAGTTGAAATGGTACAATGTGCATTTGCTTACGCTTTTTCTCACGCTGAAAGTTCCAGCGGAACGGGAGGGCTACACCAGACAGGAACTGGCGTGTCTTGGTTATGACCGAAGGGTGTTCCGTCCAGGACAGGCTTGCCTGTTCTGTGAGGTGAACCGGGTCGGACATAGATGGATCCCAAAGCTGTTCCTGCGGTGGGCACAGTTAGCTCGTCACATTTGTGAGGAGCACTTGCACACCGCCCCTCTAGGGAGGTGTACTCGGCCGTTCAATGCGGTGGCGGGTAGTGAGAGGTGTCCGGCGTTTAAGGCAACTGGACACTACTTTTCTACCTCGTGCTGCGTTGATATGATCAGGCACCTCATGGAGGGCCATGGTCGGATGATGGACGACCTCGTGGCTGGACTGAGTGAGATTCAGTGGAACCCTCATTCCAAATCAAAGCGTGCAGTGTCCTTCACAGTGAAGCAGCGCCTTGACTTCTACCAAGCAGCACAGGTTGATTGCCCTATACCTGTACGACCAGGGGTCGGTGGAGGTGCATAGCGAGCGGTTCTTGACCGGTCGTGGGGCATCTTCGGCGACTCGGGGCAGAGGTCGGGGGGCAGTAGCCATGAGAAGGGAAACACTGCGGCAGAGGGCGTCAGGTGGCCCTGCAAGCTCCGGGCGGCAAGGTAAGGCTGTCCGGGGGAAGGGGAGAGGGAAATGAACCTCGTCTCTGGTGTCGTTGAACGATGGCTCTGCTATCGAGTTGCAGCGGAATCAGGGGTCAGACAGGTCACCCTCACCGCCTTCACCTCTGCCTCTGCTGCCTCCATCTTCGTCCCAGGGACTGAAGCACTGGCTCGAGTTTCCGGTCGGGTCTGGAGCTGGAGAGGAGGATGGTGCAAGTGGCATCGGTGTCTCAACCGGTGTCGCTAGGTCATATTCCGCGGCGTCGCGTGTCGGCCGCTGTGGGATCTGCCTCTCAGTTGGTGGTGACGGCGTCGACAAGTCAGGTGGTAGAGCCGGCGGGGACTGTTTCTGTTGTTGTTCCTTCTACGAGTGCTGTGGCTGTGCGGCCGGCGGCGGCTGCTGCCCCGTTGGCCGATCACGGCATCACACTCGCGTTGGACGGCATCACTAAGCATCTCTGCGAGGCCAATCGCTTGGACATCACGTCGAAGATTACTGAGTCGGTCGGCGGCCTGGTCAAAGCTTTCATGGAGGGCTTTGACGTGGTCGTGGTCCAGACGCAGGACATTCTAACATGCCAGGCTGAGGGTAGGCGTGGTGCAGACTTTGACTGTGTTGTTGAGGACAAGAAGATTGCCGAACGCAAGTTGGAGGCATCGCGCAAGCAGAGGGCTCGGCAAGCTGAGGTCATTAATGACATTGACATGACTTTTCATGCCTCGTTTCGCCGGGACTTCAGGACCTGGGATGGGCCTCTAAGATCTTTGGACCTGTCCAGCTTCAGCGTTGAGGATCGGCTGCATGGGCTGGTGTCCGACTCTGCTGCGGCATATCGGGAACTGCTGAGTCGAGCTGCAAGTGCTCCAACTGATGCTGATGCAGACGCAGACGTCCCAATGACAGGTGGTGGGAAGGTGAGCGGCGACTAGCTGCTGGCGCAGTTGGCCGACGCTCTCTCTTACCCGAGGGATTTTGGATGTCTCCTCAAGGTTCACATGACAGGTGGCAGTGTGGTAGGCGACGACTAACTGCTGACGCTTATCCGAGGGATTCTGGATTTCACGTTGACAATCAGATGACAGGTGACAGTGAGGTTGGCGGTGACTAGCTGCTCGTGCAGTTGGCCGGTGCTCACCCTGTCTGAGGGATTCTGGGTGTCACGTAGGGGTAATTAAAGACCAGCAGCCCTGGCGATTATTATTTTTTTTAATAAATATTATTTCTTAATTGTTCGCCCCCCTTAAGGGGGTGGATACCGCCATATATATATGTCTATTTAATATAATACGATAATATATATACTTGTTTGTGCTACGGTACTATTTACATTTATAGCCACGATGTTAATTAGCATTTCGTACTGCTCATTATACATACTATATTTTCTTTGCAGTACGATTGTTGATATTATATGTTGTGGTGAAGAGCTCAGTTTCTCCCGATTGGAGGAGCTAGTTTCTTGTGTTTTGCCTATTTTTGCAGTAATGGTCGGAAAAATTATATATATATATATATATATATATATATATACATAGCTTTAAATCATTAATTATTGTTCCTCAACTTTTACCCCCTTTGACTTCCTTTTTCCACACTATTAGAAAATAGTCTTTCGAAATTTATTTAGTGGATCAAGGTTGTCGATGGTGTGGGAGTTGTCGATGGTGTGGGAGGGTTGGCACTGTTACATTTCACACTCTCTATTTTCATATACAGTGCCTCCCTGACTCTTATGTTTAAACTGCATTCTTTATATTTAATAATTACTATAGTAAGCGCTTCTGGCAGAACATGATAGACAGCATGTGTATCGGCTCCTGTTAGGATAGTTGAGGATTCACATGGATATGATTTACTCCATAGGAGGTTGGTTGTCGCTGGCACCCGTAACTTTTTATGGAATGTATTACATGCCTAGCGTTGTATCTGCGGAGACTTTCTCAATTGTTATAAGTAACACCGCCCTTCTACTTTCATGCACTCTACACCGGAGCGGGTCGCGAGCGTGGCGGGTCCTGGGTGTGTCTGCTTGACGTCTCCGTGGTGTGATACTGTCTGTGATCTACTGGCCAGGTGACGTGGGCACAAGGAGGTCGGACTGTGGAAGCTCCAAGAGGAGCCACTCCGCACAGAAGGAGGAGCGCCCTACTACTGGTTCTCCTGAGATGGGGGGTGGCAGAGGGTGGACTGAGCAGCTCTTTGCTTCCTCTTGTTGCGGGAGTTCCACTTGTAGGGTATGAACAATTCTCTCCCAGCAAAAAAACATTCTATTTACCAACTACATAGAAGGTGGGAGAGGTCGTTTTTGGCGACATATCATTTAAAGCTCCTTTCTTCACCTAGATTGATGACATGATTCTTTGTAAGGCTTCTCTCCCTTTCTAGTTAGTTCTCATGTTGACTTCTATCATTTCTCGATTCTCATCGGTTCGCATTCTGCAACTGGTGAGACTCTAGGGGGGGGAGGCAGTGTCGTAGTCTGTACATGAGTCCTACTACCATGCAGTAGCGGCGGAGACTACGCCGCACACCTATGCAGTTACGCTGAACTGCACTAGGTGGCGGCAGGCTAGCCACCGGACAGACCCCAACTGGGCTGCCCTCTACTGCGTGTGGCTAGCTCAACCCCCCACCCACCTATAGAGTAGATGTGGGACCTGGCGAGTCAGGGGGCGGGTCATATGACTCTGGATGCCGCAGAGAGGAGATTGGTTCAATAAACCAAGTTGAAGCGAACTTATATTGGACCTTGGCGTTCTTCCGTGTGTGCGTGGCAGGGTGAGAGTCGGAGGGCCATGGGCCATTACACTACCTATTTCAGTAGGTCATCCCACATCAGTGACAATTGAACTTCTTGGAAAAGTAACATACAGGATGCTGAATACCATTATCATCATGTTGCAATAACACTGCACCTACCCCAATGTCACTTGCATCAACCATCAAGACAAACTGCTTGCCAAAATCTGGAGCCATCAAAACAGGTTCAGAACACAACATAGATTTCACTTGATCAAAAGCATCATCACAGTCTTTAGACCAAATGATTTTTTTTTTTTTCAGTAGGTTTGTCAATGGAGCAGTTATGTCAGGAAGATTCTTACAGAACTTCCTATAGTATCCAGCCATACCAAGAAACCTCATCAAACTTTCTTTGTTTGATGTAACTGGATATTCGACAATACCCTTGATTTTGGCTTCAACTGGAGCAACTTGACCCCGACCAACGACATACCCAATATAAATCACTTTTGCCTGTCAAAACTCACTTTTCATTAGGTTTACAGTTAGGTTTGCTTCTTTAAGTCTATTTAACACAGCTTGCAACCTACACAAATGTTCTTCCCAGGTGTCACTATGAATCACAATATCATCAACATACACTTCCACACCTGGCAGATCCCTCAAACACTGATTCATCATTCTTTGAAAGGTTGCTGGAGCATTTCTCATACCAAATGGCATTACTTTGTATTGAAATACAAACCATCAGGAGTAACAAAAGCGGATATTCTGTTTGCTCTGTCACTCAAAGGAACAGCCCAGTAACCTTTGAGTAAGTCACACTTAGTGATATACTTGGCTTTGCCAATTTTGTCAATGCAGTCATCTATTCTGGGTATAGGATATGAGTCTGTCTTACTTAAATCGTT
Source organism: Branchipolynoe longqiensis (assembly GCA_030323885.1). NCBI lineage: Eukaryota > Metazoa > Annelida > Polychaeta > Phyllodocida > Polynoidae > Branchipolynoe > Branchipolynoe longqiensis. Next base: position 12,117,711 of record CM059202.1, on the reverse strand, counting down.
AACTTTGCGAAAATCTGTGCAAAATCTGACAGAGCCATCTGGCTTGGGCACAAGTATACACGGTGATGACCAGTCACTGTTACTTGGTTCGATGATGTTATTCTCTAACATATAAGATACCTCTTAATTCATTTGTTTAGCTTTTAGCATGGATGGTAATATCAGTTTGACAAGGAACATCGGGAAAGACAACCCTATACTCCAGGAGCACTTCACTCAGTTCCTCTTTCTGTACTGGAGCCAGGTGTCCTAGCTTTACATCTAGACTTTGTAGAATTGATGAGTTGTTTAACTTTACATTGTAGTCTGTAGGTACAATATCAGGTAATTCATCATCTTTATCACTTGGTGCATTTACATAATACCCAACAGTTTTTACACTTTCTGAACCATCTCTATCATAATAAGATTTTAACATGTTGATGTGACACAACTGAGTAGCTAGTCTTCAGTCAGGAGTTTTGACAATGTAGTTCACCTCACCCATTCTTTTGAATACCTCATAAGGACCATGATAGCGAGCCTTGAGAGGATATCCAGTAATGGGGAGCAACACAAAGACCTTATCTCCCACAGAGAATTCACGTTCTTGGGCTTTGATATCAAATTTGTCCCTAATCTTACTTTGAGCTGCTTTCAGACCAATCCTCTGATGCTGGGACATCTGGTGGTCTCCACTTTCTCATGAGAACACCATTTTTGAAGAAGTATCCTGTGGAAACCTTGTCAAGCTCTTCTACACGAAGTGCATGCTGGGTAAGTGACACTATCTCAGGATCGTTTCCTTGTTCAGTAATCAGCTTACTTCTGGCAAGAGGGACTTTATTTTCAAAGTTAGTCTCATCAATATTTTCACTTGACCCTGCTTGAGAACCGATAATAGGATGATCCTTAATTGGTTCATCTTTTGTGTTGATAAATGTCTGAGACAAATCAATAATATCATTTTTAACCACAGCCCTAGTCACAGCACAAGAGGGATAAACTTCACTTATCTCCTCATCAATAGCATCATCTTTAGATGATGAAATGACTGGCTCAAAAACCATTTTTGGTTTGACAAAGACCTCTCCCCCTGCTAGGTCATTTCCTAGCAACATTGATACGCCTTCAACTGGGAGATCAGATTTAACTGCAACTTCAACAGACCCTGATATTAAATCAGACTTTAGTTTAATTCTGTGAAGAGGGACACTCATGAAACCACACTCAACACCACAAATAATAACATATTCACTTGTGGCTGACCCTGAACCAAAGGGTAGAGCACTTTCTAGAATCATGGATTGAGCTGCCCCGGTATCTCTCAAAATACAAATGGGTACAGAATCTGAAGTCTCATTATCTAGAGACACATGACCCTCAAGTATAAATGGTTTGTATTCCTCTCTGACATCAATCACTTTATCAGAAACAGATGGTGCACTGATACACTCTGACCTTTTGGATGAAACACATGCATTGGGCTTGGGCTCATATGCTTTTTGTTTTATTAGTATCCAACCGTCAGACATAACATGACCCGGTTTATGACAATAATGACATGTGGGACCTGAAATCCTTCCTGACTTTCTATCTTGATCACCTGATAGTTTTGCACTAGATTTCCAATCTTTGCTAAAACCACCTTTTTCTCCCTGACTAACATCACTAACTTGTTTTTGGGGTGCACTCTTCTTTTGTTGAAAACTAGTCTTATGGGTTATGGCATAATCATCAGCAAGAGTGGCTATTTCATACAATAGCATTACTTTCTTTTCATCAAGATAAGTTTTTAGATCACTGTATGTGCAAAGCTTGAATTCTTCAACAAAATACAGTTGTCTGAGATTATCAAACTATCTGTAACTTCCATAGACTTACCCCACCTATCAAAATACATTTCCTTTTCATGAGCAAACTCTACATTGGTTTGGTTCACTTGCTTACGGTAACTCCTAAACTTCTGCCTCTGGAACCAGTTCATAAGCTTTGAGAATAACAGCTTTGACCTTTTCATAATCTAAACTGTCTTGCAAGGGTAGTGCTGAATAAGCTTCCTGAGCCTTACCTCTCAGAACACTTTGTAACATCAGTGCCCACTTATCCTTTGGCCATTTCATATTTAGTGCCACCTTCTCAAAATGTTGAAAATAATTATCAACCTCCTTTTCATTGAATGGTGGAACTAATCGGACATCTCTACTAACATTACACATATTTTGCTGTATTGTCCTCCCAGAAGCAAGTTGGAGTTCCATTTCTTTGAGCTGGAGTTCTTTTTCAGCCTGAATTCTAGCCTTTTCATTTTCTTTTTGAGCCTGAATTAGAGCTAGTTCTCAGACACCACATTCACTAATCCTCCTCACGTCCATTGGTCCATATGGTAGAAGCTCAGCAAGTTGAATCCATCCCATAAGCTGTAACTAGCCAGATCAGGTTTCAGGCCTAACTGACTTGGAGATTTTGACGCCTCGATGCCTGGGAGTAGAGTGTCGAGAGTGTGTGACTATGCTCCTTATATAGTTGCTGGGTAGGCCAGTCCTAACGAAGAGATGGGACCAGTAGGACGGTCCAAACATGTGTTGTAACCACTATAAATGGCAAACTACCTGTTAGGAAGCAGTCTCCATATATTCACTGCTATGTTACAGTATATATATATATATGTATATATGTGTGTATATGTGTGAATATTATTATATATGTATGTATATGTATATATATATATATGTATAACATTTATAATAGGCTAGGGGGTGAGGGTTCGGGGGGGTGGGGGGGGGCGAGACGGCAGCCTATCAGTGCCGGGAATCCCAGCTTCTCAGCCCCGGGTGTCCCGTCTTCCCTCCCAGCGCCAGGGTTCCCGGTCACCCGGCGCTGAGACTCCCGGCATTCAAATAATATAAATATAAATAAAGTAAATTAAATATAAATGCAATGATATACAACTTTTTACAAGGTAAGTTTTTCTTAATGTTGCTGCACCAGCAAGAAATGCCATATTCGTGGTGATTATGCATCAGATGCATAATCAAAATGAATTATTTATTATGCATATATATATTGGTGTGCACAAAATATATCTAGAAGATGTACAACAGTCCACCCAGGACCTCCCCCAGTGCCAAGTGGAAGTATATGAGTGGGCCACAGAGCAGCATATACCCTAGATAATGGATTCACCCAGTACTCGCAGTACACGGGTGAATACCAACCCTATATAAAAAACGGTCGAAAATGCGGGTTAATGAATTGAGAGCCTAATTTCACACTCTAAGAAGCAACAATTATTCTTTACATATGTCTTATTGATAGCCCGCTACCTGTGAGCTAAAAAATATAATATAATATCTAGTTTAATTAGATTTAAAAGTGAAATCGATGGTGTTCTGCGGCCGCCATCTTGTCTTTTTGCATTCTCTCCCATTTCACCAAGTCTGTGCCGATATAAGTTACCATTTGACACTGGCGGCAGGCATTCTACTTGCTGTTCCATACTAAAGCTATTTTCGCATGTATTTACAGTATGTTGTCGTTCACCCGTGTACTACAAGTACCTGGTGAATCTCTTATCTACATATACCCTTATTGTTGGCTGGAGGTTCCTCTATTGTTTGGGATTCATGGCTATACCAACATAGTACTATCATGGACAGTTCTGGCCTATAGCCATGTGTTGTAACTAATGAATTATTTCCTAATATTCACTGTTCATTTACTCAATCCAGTTCCAACTAAATGTCCTGGAAATATTGAGGAAATTAGATATGTTTTGCTTTCTAGCAATGTATTCCAATATGAAAACATCCCAAAACTCAGTGTGCCACTACCATATTTGTGAACCTGCACATTAATCCTATATAAAATCCGACCTTGGTAATTGAATCAGTGGTCAAACAGGTACTATAACCACCATAGCCCAAACAAAGTAAGCTCTCGATGTGTTTTCAAATCATTAACTATTTAACCCTCTAAAAGTAGAGCTTAGCAGATTGGATCGCTATAAAGACCCCTTTTCATCAGCGTGAAATCCAAAGTTTCAAGTCATTGTATTACAAATTAACATTGTTATTGGAGTGCAAAGTGCACCACCTGTCACTATAAGATCTAGATACAAGATTCACCCCGTACTGCTGCAGTAGGGGTGCAAACCAGCCCTATGTAAAAGGTTGCGAAAAAACGGGTCAAAGAATTGAGAGCCTAATTTAACAATCTAAGAAGCAACAATTATTCTTTACATATGTTTTATTATTTACCCGCTACTTTTGAGTTGAAAAATATAATATAATATATAGTTTAATAAGATTTAAAAGTGAAATCGACGGCGTTCTGCGGCCGCCATCTTGTCTTTTTTGCATTCTCTCCCATTTCACCAACTCTGTGCCTATATGAATAATATGGGTAGCCATTTGATACTGGAGCCACATACTGTAGCCTCACTTCCATATTAATGCTATTTTCCCCCGTATTTATATAAGGCTGGTCTTCACCCGTGTACTACAAGTACCGGGTGAATCTTTTATCTATATAAGATCCTGTTCGGTATGCATAAACTAGATAACAGATTCACCCGGTACTTGTTGTATTACAAGTTGTACAAGTACCGGGTGAAACTTTTATCTACGCATAAACATGACAAGTGACGTCAAATCGCGACACGCGGTGAACGAGGCCATAACTTAGCGGTTTAGCCTCACATGAATAGCACATTTAAGACGTTTGAGATGCAAAGTTACAAGTTATTCTGAGAAAAAATCACAGTTTTCTCAGAGTGTAAATTGAAAACTTGTAAGGGCCCGATCAGTAGGGCCTACGAGTAAACAGTGCTTCAGAATACATGATACATCCTAAGTGTTGCTGGTGTAACAATATGAATATAAAATTGAGGTAATCTGTTCAAGTTTGTCTCAGTGAATCGCGGTTGTTCACCGATCTAATAGTCAAACTACGCCAATGGCATCTAGTTGGGAAACTTACCTGAGAGAAGATGTGTGAATTTCCAAATTCCAAATTAGGATGCTTATTTTTGTAAGAGCTATTTTGTCATTAAAAACCGACGCTTCCAGTAGGGTCATCACTCAGAACGTCGGATCCAATCAGATACTACCTTTATAGAGGCTCGTTAGGCCCAAAAGTTCAGAGCCTTGCTGCTGTCCTGCTTTTTTGTTTACAAAATGGCTGTTCCTGCTGAGATGCTGGCCTTTTCACTAATTGGGCAAATATTTGCTAGGAAAGGTAGATTCATGATTAGAATTGTCACTGATAATAATAATAATAATAATAATAATATGAATAAGCAATGCTTAGGACCGACCCCCCGATATAACTACAGCAAAGTATTTTATTATTGCGTATGTATTTTCTTACTCCACTCGCGGTGTTCGATTTGAAAGTCTAGTAACTCGGGTGACCCGAATACGGCCGTCGTTTCCGCGGAAGAAACGATTAATATTTCATTTGTGAATCCATGTTTATGCCAAATCTTTCTTTAATTTTGTTCTTTTAATTTTGAATACAATACAAGTTTTGAACTGCACATATCGGCAAATTCTATGTTGTTGTTGTTTTGGGGAGTTTTCAGTCGCATTGGTGCGCTGAAGGCTGCAAATCTGCAGCACTGAATGGGCACCACTGAATGCAGTCCCATGTGGTCAGGAGTTGGCTTCCGGTGTGTAGTGATCAGAGGAATTGAGGGGTAGGGGGTAGGGGGGAGGAAGGAAAAAGGCAGCCTAAGAGTCCAACCACAGTCCTCTGAGAGAGCCGGGGGAGGTTGGGTGGTTGGTGTAGTTTTGCACCCCAGTAAGACCCTAGGCCATACCAGGATGTGCACCGACTTGTAACAGCGTGCACTCATGGTGACTTTATAGTGCTGCCCCACTGGGAAATCAGGCCGCCGGCGCCATGACCCGATGTCCCACACAGTCACATTATCCTGACACTGTGCGCCCAGTCCCTGTCCTGATTTCATAACGCCAAGCGCCAAGCAGCAACAGGTACCCATTTTATAAGTCATTGGTTTGACTCGTCCAGAATCCAAACTTCAGTCCCTCCAGATTCACCGGTATGCACCGTAAGTCCGGCCAAGGCCAGAGGAAGAAGTGAAGTGAGGATGGGATTAGTTAGGCAGAGGGTGGGGTTACCTGTTTGTTGCAGTGAAAATTAGTGGTTAGTTAGTAGTGGCACCAAGTCAGCTATGGCGATGAGGTGGGGCCTGCTAGTCCCCGATGTCATGAACTGGGCGACCGACAGTGTTGATGATGTCTGCATTCTGGCGGTAGAAGCGCGCAAGTGCGTTCCAGGATGACTTGGAAATCCTGGAGAGGATAGCCAGAGCGGCCCTATTGTCGCTGAGTTGGCAGTCAGCATCCTCTATGAAGTCGCTGATGGCAGATCTGTCGACGGTGCCACATGAGTCGAGTATGTGGGCCACATTAAAGATATTAGTTCCGCAGGGACAGCGCTGGAGGTTGGGGATATCAATCCAACGGCGGTAGCCAGTCCGGAAGCGGTTGATGGCGACTTGTGTAGAAGCAGGAAGGCCGACTGGATGGGGGATGTTCGTTCAGACCAGGGTGTACCAGAGCCAGCTTATTAAATAGGGGTTCCTTCTGTGTGGCTCCTTCCCAGAGTTTGGTGGTGGCCCGAGAAGTGGCGGCGGCCAGTTTGGTGATGGATGGAAGGATGGCTGTCTCTACATCTCCTCGGTTGGCACCGGCTGTTTTGTTTATTTTGTTAAAGTTTTGTAATTGA